>JABJVR010048340.1:0-24744 GCA_025773905.1 Chitala chitala
GAGGAAACCGGAGCACCCGGAGAAAACCCACCAAGCACAGGGAGAACATACAAACTCCATGCACACAGACCCAAGGCAGGAATTGAACCCCAGGCCTGGAGGTGCACGGCGACAGTGCTAACCACCACACCACTGTGCCGCCTATGTAGTACCACATTTATACATTATAAGACAATCTGAAAAATTTTGTGTTTGGGTGTTCCTGAATTCCCCATTATCTACCATTAATTAGGCTGTTAAAGTAATACTAACACTGCTGATTAAGAACACTAATGCACAAGGGCCACATACCTTGCCCACATTCAGGGACGTCACAATAATCCCACCTCAGGTAGGTCCTGGAGGTGAAGCACCAGGGCCGTTCCCGCTCAGACCCTGGGTTGCGGCAGTGGTTCTCTGCATTGCGCAGCTCTGGGTAAACCTTAGGGGAGGAGTCACAGGTGTGGGGGTCCTTCAGCAGGTGAGGTGAGGTGAGGTGAGGTAAGCAGTGCTGAACAGTGGGCTTCCTGACAACCGATTGCTGTTGTAACTTTAGAATGTCTGGCCAACTATCTGACAACAGCAACATGCCTTGAACCATCTGTGGGAGATGGTTCAGTCATCTAGAACTTGATGGACTTGCAGATGCAAATTACAGCAGAGGTATAGCTAACTGTGCTATTTTATATCATTATAGTGCAATATTTCAGCATGTCACCTAATCAGCAAGGCTACACAAATACAGAGTGTTTACTACAGAGGCTTGTAATGATTTATCTTAATAATATAAAGTGACATAAAAGTTGTTTTGAACAAAGGCATCTGTCAAATAAATGCATTAATTCCAGTTACATTTGTCCTTTAAAAAAAGCAAGCACTCTATGCAGATTTTGAATTGTTTTAACATTTCTGTACTGGCCTGATGAAGATTTCATATACAAACTAGGTCAGCTAATCTTTTTTGTCATGTCATATCTCACTTTCAATTACACAGTGTGAAAGGAGCATCACCGGTCAGTGTTTGTGTAAAGCAGACCGAATGTGTCTAAACAGTGAGTCAGTGATCCTGCACAATGTCACTGTGAGAGAAATTAATCTTGATCATTTTTAATCACTAAGAAAACATACTTAATTGCCTCATCCCATCTTTGACAGGATCAGTTTTTAATTCAGGCTTTATACACATATTGCTTAGTATGTAGTCACAAGCGGAATGTAGTCTGAGACATACGTTTCAGAAGAAGATCAAATGTTTTGGGAGAGTATTGTACATAAAATGCATTGCTGTGTGCTGTGGTGGTTTTTACCTGCTGGTTCCACCTCTGGCAAGGTATACCGGAAATTGTGACATTGACTGTCCCTCGATAGAACTGTCCTCTGTCCTTGTAGCACACAGCTGGAAAAACCAAAAGGCACCAGCACTGTTAGAATAAGTGAGGTTTTTCTTCATGATAATTTTGCTATATTTTGTGCACACAAAGCTGTCTGATTAGTCATTGATACCACAATGGAGAGGAAACACTTACTGGTAACTTGGTCTCTCTTGATATCTGAAAGAAAATAAAACATTGAAATGGCAATGTCAGGGATGGACGTGTATCATTTACACTGAGTGAAAGCAGTTGGACCTTTGCTGCAATAGCTGCTCATTGATATGGAAGTTGGTGAACTCTGGCTCATAGAGAAATATCTTTGTTTTAGGATGGGCAATATGACGTCAAACCAAAGCTCTCGGCGTGTGCAAACAACACCCATCCTGACCGGTTGACCTACGAGGGACTGAGACAACACTGATGAGGGAGAAAGGAAGGGCTGCTGGGAAAAGTGGCTGCTGAAACGTTTATTCAGCTGTGATTTTTAACACAACCCTCGACCCCCCCCCTCCTACATAAGCTTTCCCATTCCTACTGACAGCACCCTGGAGCCCCAAAGAAGGTGTCTATAATGTCACACTCTAATTATCTGTCATGTCTTCTGGCCAGAATAAATACATAAATGTTTCATGTTTTATGTTATCTCAGCACAGCCCAAATTATGAGACTTTACCAAATGCTGTTTTAATCCGCCTGTATTTTCTACCTATTTCTCAGCTAACTTTAAATCCTGTATCTACTTGCATTGCAACTATGTTTAGTTCTACTGCCGTGTTCTCAGTCTCTAAGAAATGATATGTTTATGTGAAACATGATTTTTAGTGAAACACCATCTAAACCAAATTGTGTGTCTTTGTGTGGTGCTAAATTATGGGTTACCACCCGTGCATTATGCTTTCATGTCTAGGGAAAAGATTTATTTTAATTTCACTTTTGACAGAATCGTCTTTCCTTTCTGTTTATTTTCAATCCAATACCATTGTAACAAACACCACCACACAATCATCCAAGGGGGAACGTGAGGACTAATGTAGCATCCTTGGACAAGATATATAAGCATGACACAGCATGTGTGTGCTGTTAAACATGTCTTGAAACTCAACTACAGCCAGGACTGTCTCAGCCAATGTGGCATTGGAACTTAGTGGTGTGACTTACCAGCGAATGAGACTGCAGTACAGGCGCTGTGGTCAGCCTCCTGGCTGGGCAGGTAGGTGCAGTCAGGCAGGATGAGCCCAGCCCTTGGTGAATACATGCCTCTGTGAGCATCGTCCCCTAAGAAAAGCCACTCCCCATGACAGTGCAAATCCCTCACTTCCAAACAGTGCTCTCTGAAACAAAAAAAGGAAACACCATTTATTTGGTTCATCTATTTTCATTTACAGGCCTTCCCATCATAATTTGTACAATATGCTTAACAAAATATATTAAATATTTTAGTTTTTAAGCTGTCTGATTTTTTTTATAATGAGAAAACGGTTCCTACTTTTATAAAAGTATATCTTGTTACAACTGCAAGCAGACATTCAATGTCATATGGTAGAAATATTTATTCTGGTAGACACTTTAATTTTAAACAAACTGATAAGGGCAAACACAAGGCCTGAAGTCATGACCTTCCTTCTGCTGACAGTTGCTGGTGAACAAACTAACTGGATAAGGAGATTCCTGAAACAGCATAAACAAACTTCTGGTTTATAGTTTCACAAGCAGTAGGAAAATCACAAGAGTGAAACAAGTAAAAACAAGTATGGCCTTTTGGTCAAAGAAAAGATCTATATATTATATGTGCAACTTCAGCTATTTTATAACTGCTTATAAACATGGTTTGAACTATGGTTTCAAAGAGACTGGGACAGTAGGGCTCTATTTCCCCAGTGTCAAATGGAAAATGATTTTGGTTTTAGGCATTAGTCTTCAAACTCACAGTCCAAGTTCCATTTTGAATGGACTCACTGAACCCCCGCCCCCCCCCGCCCCAGCCCAGGCATTAGATGCTTTCTTACCTGCATACACGCTTGGGGATCGGACCCGAGCTTGTGGGGCTGCAGTCCTGGAAGATATGGTGACAGAGCAGAGCACGAGCAGCCGACCTGCAGGGGGCGCTGGTTCCATCAAGCTGTGCCAAGGGTGCCTGGACTAGGAGCTCCTGCTTGTCCTCAGGATCGCCAGTGGAGGCATTGAAGAAGACTAGGGCATCTTTACCCAGCACGCCCTGACACACCTCCCCGCGGTACATACTGCAATAACCGGCGTTACCCTTATATAGCCTGTGGGCAAGACATAGGGATGCAATTTCTGATGGACATGCTAACTCCCCCACTCACCTGCCTTATACCATAGAACTGAAAATGTTTCCCCAAAAGCACAGACGTCTGTGATGTGGTCTACTAAACACTCGACTGAGCATTTTACAGCATTACTGAGGTTGAAATCCACTGGGAAGTTGTAAGTAAATATGAAATACAATTTCAAACAAAAGCATAGTAAATATAAACAAGATCACTATAAAATAACATTCTAAGGCAAAAAAAGAGGGCACCAATATGAAATGTACCATCTATAACTTATAAGTAATATACATCCAGATGGAGTTAAATCTGCATAAGATCAAGTATCTGAGGGCCCATTCTCGCAGAAGAGCTTTCTCAAGCTTTCTCAAAGGACTGTTACAATTGATGGAATAAAAGCCCTGTCATTTCCAAGACTTTGATCTAATGTTTTAAGAAAACATCACATTAAACAGACATATACATATTCATGAAAGGTCCTATGGTTAACAGAGGTGCATTACACATGGAAAAGAAACCACAGTCTGTGTATCTACAATATATGTGGTTGATGGGAGGAGAACACACACAAACACACACATATACACACACACTCAGAAAGAAAGAAATTGACTTACCTCCATTCTATGGGGAAATTGCAAGGTCGAGCAACCATAAGCATCGCATGTCCCCAAAAGAAAAGAAAGGATTTACTGTAAGCACTTAATGGGAGAGAAATGTTGCTCCACATCTTGGCAGAAGGCAAGCTTTTGTGTAAGAAAGCTCATGCTCTCTGTGGGACGACTACGGCCTGGAACAGGTGTGGATTTTGGCCTGTTTGTGGTGGACTGGAACAGGTGTGGATTTAGGGATCTTGCACTTTAAACACAGTCAAAAGGGAGGAGATCATTTTCACACCAGCCTGTAACAACATTGAACAGACTCTTGTGTTTTTTTTCAGTCTGATGTTTTGTCACGAATAACATTCCAGTTATTTACTGCTTGTTAAATGAATTCAAAGTTCTAGTAAGAATGAGTTTGTCAAAATTTGCTTTGAATTGTCATGGAAAACCTGAAGATACATAGAAAGGGAGGGGCTTTTAACTGATTAAGCACTGCTGTTTCTATATCCATCCATCCATTCCATTCGCTATACTGCCTTATCCAATTCAGGGTCGTCGAGAAGCCTGGAGCCCATCCCAGGAAGCACAGGGCGCAGGGCAGGGGACACCCTGGGCAGGGCGCCAACCCACCACAGTGTTTCTAAATCTACAGATGAAAATGTTTAACTGTTTAATCTGGACTGTTTAATTTATTTTTGCCCTAATTATATATATATATATATATATATTTTTTTTTTATTATTATTATTTTTATTATTATTTTTTTTTTAAGAAAATGTTTTGTTCCTAATGCTTCTAAAATGCTCTGCTGTTTAGAGTAGGAATGAGTTTCAAATGCATCTGTCTGTGCTTGAAATACATGACTTTCGTGTTGCATTCAAAGCGCATGGTCAGTAATAGGAAAAAACGTTGTGGCATGATCAAAATTTATATCTTCAAATATATGTTAACAAGACCTGGCTGTATCTGAAGCCAAATTCATGAGCAGTTCCTTACATTCCTCAATGAACATTGTCAAAGCTATGCTATAAACGTACACAATTTTTCAAACTTTATTTCCAAAGTATCATGAAATCCATAGTCATGGTCACTTACTATGGTATGAATCACAGTAACAAAACAGTGTCTGTTTTACAGTGTACTGGTTTAATTTAAACCTTGTAGGAGTGTAGTTGAGCACAGCTTTTTTTTAACAATGTTGTTGTGAATCCAGCTTACTATTTCAGACTTGTATGTCTCCAGTAAGCATAGCTCAAATCAGGAACAGCAGCACTTTAATCCTTGCAGAAGAGCATGATGCTGCTGATACTGAATGCCAAGGCAGCTTTCACAGGGCTCAGGACTTGTTGACTAGCGTCGGAGCGGTTACCTGAGATTGTTATTTTTGCAGTTGCCTTCACGGTGTTGGCTCCACCGCTGGGCCGGTTGGTGGCGAGGCAGGTGTACAAAGCCGGCTTATTCACCGCAACATGGAGGACTGAGAGAATGACCTCACCCGCTAATGTCTCCTCCACGGAAGCACCAGATATCTGAGACACATCAGCGTAAATGTCATGACACATACATAGTCCAAATAAGCAAAAAAAACTAATACCTTTACAAACTTAATATATACACCAGTAAACTTAGATATAGGGAGGTGGTCTGGATGTGTCATGTCCTGCAACTTTTAGAGACAGAGAGAGACAGATGGACAGAGCAGGAGAGAGGGAGTGAGAGAGAGAGAGACAGCAAGACACAGAGAGAGAGACAGACTGAGTGAGAGAGAGACAGACAGAGAGACAGCAAAAGAGATAGAGAGAGAGACAGCAAGAGAGACAAAAAGAGACAGACAGACAACAAGAGAGACAAAGAGAGAGAGACAGACAGTCAGAGAGACAGTGAGACAGACAGACAAACAGAGAGACAGTGAAAGTGAGAAATAGACTGACACAGCAAGAGAGACAGACAGACAGACAGAATACTGCATATTATCCAGTGGGTAAGTGGATAAGTGAAAACAGGTTTTATTTTCTGATATTTATATCTTAAATATCAGAAAATAAAACCTAAATACAATTTTTACTCAACCTGTCTTAAACTGGGACATAGATTTTTTGAAATATATGATTTTATTACTGTGGTATTCAGTCAACATATTTTAATAAATGAATGAGGTAGACTTTCCTTCAGGAATATAAACAGCTTTGGACCCTTGCCTTCATAAACTGAGCCCTAAAAATCTTTGCTCAGACATATTCAAACACCAAGGGTTTAAATCTTGGTATCTTGAACATGGAGCTGGCAAAATTGGCCGTCAGGAAGAGTAACAGTCACACACAGCCATCTTTACTGCATAATCCTTCTGCAAACAGTGCCATGCTATTGAGCCTTACCATGGTAACAAAGCAAGTTCAAGTGTTTCACATTTTTGGTACCACTGCCCTAATGCTTGGATGGAACATTATAACACGTGGAATGGTGTTAATAGCTCTGTTGACCTTAGAATTGACTGCAGAGTGGATGCAAAGCCATAGAGCACTCAGATGTCTGCCACACATTAGAGAAATCTAAAAATCTGTGACATTTAACTTGATCCCTCTGTGCTCTGAGCAGGCTGGTTAATAGTGAGACAACTGATGATGTTTCATTAAAAGATGACACCCTTTTGCTAAAGGTTCAAAAGGAATAGCATCTTTGGGAGACAACATCCAGGTTTTTATTCACGAGAATAAAGTTCCTTACTGTGTTTCCATTCTCAAGCCACGTGATCTCAGGGATTGGGTTGCCAGTGGCGCTGCATTCCATTATGACGTCAGACCCAAACGGAACACGTTTCTCCTTCGGGACTTTAAGAATGCGGGCTGGAGCTGTCATGGAGGGAGGTGGGACAAGTTTTAAAGAATCTGACATTGTACAAAATGCATCGCAGGTACAGAAAGACCTTTTGCTTCATGTTGGTGTCTTGGAGAACTCACCCTGCACTTCCAGCATCACAGGTTTGGAGACAGCCATGCCAAAACTGTTCTTAGCAACACAGCGATATACACCAGCATCTTCCTTTTTCACATTATGGATTTTCAAAGCACCATAGTCCAAGATGGTTATGCGGTCACTGACCTGGAGGCAAACAGAATACAGGTTTCAGTTGCATGCGTCTTGCTATTCCACCATGTTGCTGTGTTTGTACATACACAAATATCAATTTGGTGTCAAGCAGACAATGTAACATCCTGTTGTATGGTTATAAAACCACAGACGTTAAATTTCTCTGATTAGCATGTGGATCAGGGATCAATTAGGTGTTGTCATTTGCTGCTGAATAAATAAAACTCCAATCTAAGAGGACTTCAGAAGGTGCTGTCCTTTGGATGAGACTCTACATTGAGATCCTGATTCACTGTGGTCATTAATTAACCTATGGCATTCAGATAACATATGGCACCAAAATAACCTATGAAATTCATCAGAATGATGGAAGTATCCACCACAGCGAAATGGCTAAATTGTCATTTGGGATATATCTCAAAACTAACACTCTAGTAATTTCCCAGTGCATTCTGTACTTTAATTTCTTCAAAGAGGAATATAGTTCTTAAGAGTGTTAAAGCCTGTCTTAAACATTCCAGATGGTCCTTCACAGTAATGTTTCCCATTAACAAATTTTAAGAAGCAATAAGAAAGATGCATGAATGCTGATTGTTGTTAACATCAGCGTGTCCGAGATACCTTGACAAGACCTTCATCTTTGATCCATGAGATCTCTGGTTTAGGATTTCCCAGCGTTACACATGGCAACACGGCTTTGGATTCCACAAGCAAGGTAGTGTTGGATGGATGCCGTTTAATCTGAGGCTCTGCAAGGAAAACATTATACAGATGTGTAGTATGACCCAGTATATCCGTCCTGCATAAACGTTAATCACACTACAAGTGAAGATTAACATTTGCTGCCTAACTCATGTGATGTGAATTGCCAAGAAACAATACAAACTGACATTTCAATGTATGAGTTGGGATGATGGGAACAGTACTTTTTACATTCTTAAATTTTAAACTGCACCAATTATTTTGCTGCTATGTCAAACGTCACCTTGTTAATGTCTTCCCAATGGTGTACTTAGTCTGAAATAAATTAACAGACTACGTGAAGTATTAACACACACTTTTGATTAAAATAGAAAACACCCTCAGCGAGTCAACTTGTCATAACAGAAAGTGTGGAACCTGCTGATTGGGAAATTTGAAAGGGGCGGGGCTAAAGCACATACTCATCTTCAGCTGTAGAGCGCCACAACTTTTAGCAGGCTGTCCAATCCCGTTGCTGGCCATGCAGCAGTACTCTCCACTGTCAGAGTCCTTTACATTGGGAATAATCAGCATCTGGCCATTCTCTCTGCTCAGGTAGCGGGGGTCATAGTACCTGGAGTGAGGAAGACACAAAATTACACCACCTGCCATACAGCCCACTACTTTTTCTGATGAAAAAAAGTTTAAGATTAAGATTAGTTTCAGTTTAAAAAAAAAGCACTCAAAAGCTTATTTAGACTATATGTCTGAGAAAATACGCTGTACATTAGAGGTATTGAGCAAAACTTTACCTTATCTGAAAGTTATTGCGGGTCCAGGTGATGTCAGAAGGTGGGTTTGAGTCGACTTCACAAATGAAAGTAGCGTTATGGTTCAACAGCACATCCACAGTCTCAAGCAAGGTGGCAATTCGAGGAGCTGTGTGCAAATGATGCTATGTTGTAACTTCATAAATACACACACACACACACACACACACATTATAAATGCACTGCATACATACACATACTGCATGTTCACTTCTAACTGGATGTTTCCACTGTTCTGTATCCATTTAGACTAAATAATTTTAGGGAACATAATCCCACATGTTTAGTCTTCTCTGTCTGAGCTGTCCTTTATATGAACCTTGCTTACTTGCCAAGTAGAAAAACTTTGCTTTAAAAGCAAAGCTGCTGTAAAGTTGATATAGCCAGACATCACTTGAAATTATTCACTGAACATGTCTGACATTTCTCTGAAGATCATCCCATCAGTGCAACTGCCTTGTTGTCAAGCAGTTGTTGGTTTTCTGCTGTCAGTAAACTTCAGTATCAACCCCGTACCCTTGAGAAAGATCTAACAGCCAACAACGTGTTTAAGGAAAACTCCACATCTTGGGCCATAAACTATGAGAAGTAGATTCACGTTTTCACCCTTGCTTTTTATTGATGTTATGCAACTGTTGCCCTGAGCCCCAGAACACACAGGCTTGAAAGCAATGGCTGCCATTTCAGATGGAACATTCTATGTATTTCCATCTCTTGAAAGAACACAATATCAATGTTACAGAGAAATGTTACTGAAAACCAGCCAGATACCATATCTCAGAAACTCAAAACTCAGAATAAAGGATGCATACTTTTGGTCAGAAGGGACCCACTTCTGCATTCTGTTATTTTAACATTTGTTGTGCTTTAGATGAACTTCTTCTCATTAGTCACATAACAAATGGAATGTCAGAATCCAAACTCCCTATGAGCAGTAACCAATTGCATTTGGACATCTGACTTTGCATGGCAACACAATGTTCCACAACAAAGAAAAAGAGAAGTTCATACTAATGCAGTTTTATCAACATTGTACTAAGAATTTGTCCTATGACATTTAAAAAATGCTAGTTATGTGACCGCTGTTTAGAAGAGATTACCTAATGTTGACAGATGTAACACCTCAGTATAGTGTCATCTTAAAACAAAAGCAATGTTAAAATTATTCAGTTATTTTTTTAATTGGCTTAATACATTTCGTGTAATATTTACAAACAGCATATTATTAGTCCTATAATCAACCGTTTAAAATTGAGATTCAGATTATATCTTGTTTAATAAGCATTTCTACTTGTGACTTAGAGCCCATAACCTTCATTGCTAAAAATACTGAAGTTTAACTTGAAGTGACAAGGTTATAATCTCTCCTGAGTTCACTTTTTTTTTAACTCAGAGAAACCTTTCCAGTCTGGAGAGTGACATACATTATCTCAGTGGTGCTCAAAGTGGTGGTTGAAGTGGGATAATTATACATCCCCATCTGGAACAATAACATCATACAAGAGAGGGAATGGCTTCCAAAAATGTTCTTTCTTCAGCGGTGATTTGAGTGCAAACGTGTCACCTTCAGCAATAGCTTTCTCTCTTTCGTAAAGCAAAGTTTTTCCCTTTAGTGCTGTACATGTCATAGCAATTGGCAGGCAGCACATTTAAGAAAATCATCATTTGTGTTTAAAAGATTTTTAGCATGTTCATTGAAAAATTTAAGAATAATCGAGATCAGGAATTTGTGACAATGTTGTTCTTGAGTCTGCTTTTTTCTGCCGTAGCCCAGCCATAACAAGGTCCTAGCAGTAAACACACATTTGGAGTCTTAATAAATATTTGCTCTCATCCCTTACAGAAGCTGCTTGCCAGTTCTGCATGTCTAACACATATGAGTCACTGTGCTGTATAATGCCTTCTAGCTGCTCATCAGGGCTCATGAACACTCCCAGTGTGTTTTCTGTGCACTCCAGCAGCACTTCAGGAGAATTGTGATTTTTGCAGAAGGTTTGCTTCAATCATCCTGTGGATTTTTCACCTTTCTGTTTGTTTCAATAGCAAATTTATTTTAACCAAAATGCTGGCCGTGCTAATTAAGGCACTGTGAACAGACTTTTTTTTAATCATTTAACCAAATGTGGAGCTAGTGTATACTGTCCTCTGGATGTTAACTACGCAGTGCTGTTATAGGACTTAAGTAAAGGTGAGCTCCCACTCATCACAGGTAACTGTATGTATTGAGTATGCAGTCTGTGTGGGTTTGTCAGAAGTGCTGTTGGTTTCCTATACAGGTGACCTCGCCTCTCCTCATTACTCATGCAGTTTCACTGGGTAATTACACCTCGGCAGCACTGCTCTTACCACTCTGGATTTCCTCATAGCAATTTACTGCCAAACCACAGCTTGCTGGGATGTGATACAGCATGGCCACTGGGCGGAGGTTTGGAATATAATAAATCTGACATATTAATAAAATCTGTCAAAACCTGCCAGTAAGTGTCCAAAATCGACTAACATACACGTCATATGTTCCCAAGTCATTCCATACTACTTGCACATGCTTTTAGTATAGATCACTTTCTAATGTGTTTTAGATGTAGGATTTTTATATGTTTCAAGAATAATTATGTTTATTATTATTTCAAGTAACTTGAAAGGTTCAGAAGGCAGAACAGCTTTGGAAGAGTTTTCACATGGTCCTTATATTGTCTTTTATTACCAAACTCACAGTATGTCATTAAATTGCTTACTTAAAATGTATTTCATCAATAATTTTATGAATTAATAACTGTGAAGATTTAAGCTAACCTTCCCTGGACATACGTGACAGGGCTGTGCTTCACTCCATGTGCGTCAGTGTCAGACTATCACCATTTGCGGTTTGTAAACACGTTGCATGGTGTTTCTACATCTTCAGCACGGAGGCTGAGCTGTAATCCCGGCCTCAGCCTGGTCACGTGGAGCAAAATTGTTGTCACCAGTCAGTGCTCATTCCGTGAAATGCCCATTCCGTTGTTTGCCACAAGCCCTGCTCGCTCCGCGAGGCTCAACATTCAGCAAAAACTATAGATTAGCCACACGCATGTGGCCTGGTGACTAAGCAATATTCGTCTTCCAAGCATGGTCTAAAGGGCCTTACCCAGTCACTTATCTTAACAGGAGACATGATACACGAAGCATCTGTGAAAAAGCTTAACAATTGGATTATTTTCATCACCAGAATGCCGCCACTGCGCAAATCTGTGGTGAACAAGAAGAATATTTGCTACAGTTAAGATTCAACGTAAACCTAAAATGTGGTCACTGAGTAATAAAATGAGCACATTGCGATTGTTTCAGCTGCATTACAGTATAAAGATGTACTGCAACTGACCTTTTTGTTGTCCCATGCTCAAGCCAAACTCCATCAGGAAGTAAACCATCACAATGTGAAAGTGGTTCCTGACTTCCATTTTTATTCCCGGAAAAGGTATCTCTCAAACCAGTTGGGAATTCTCCTCTTCCCAGTCATTCCACAGTCTGCGTTGACTTTCCCGTGCATTCGGCTGTGTCTGCTACAAACACCACGGCCATGCTGTCTGTCGGCGTTTTGGGGGCTGAGGGTTGGGGGGTGGATATTGGAGGTCTTTTTTCAGATCTGCCTGGTGAGATGAACAGCAGCAGCTGCAATGTGTCCAGGCTGACACTCGGAGCCACTCGGGGGTGCAGGGCTCAGCAGAGCGGGCAAAGCTACAGGACAATGCCGGCCGATGACGGCATTGCTCTTCTCTTGGCACTCACCAGTCCTCCTTCCCTGTTGACAGGGTAATGACAAATGCTAACTCCTGGGGCATTTGCTATGCTAACATTGTCCCCTCAATCGTCATTACAAAAGGGTTATTTTACAAAAAAAGGCACTGAAAGGATCGACAATAAGGCAGTAAAACTAAATGAAAGTCAGCGCTTTATTACAAAGCTGTTTTTACCCCAATAATCAGTTTCAAATGGTGCTTTTTAAAGTATGACTCCTTTGTCATCATTTTCTTCAGATGCCGGCATTGAAAAGCAATCATACCACAATGCAGATGACATTAAGCACAGGGTTTACTACCATTTGAGGGAATGGGATGGAAGTTTTGGTCTGCAGAAAATAGAGCCCAAAGGTGAGTGTACTGCAGGTAAAGGTGTGTGTTTGTGGAGGGGAGGGGTACACACTGCATCCCTATAATGTGACCCTGGCACCTTGCCAATATTCCGACTGCCATTGTGTGCATCCCACCTGTTGCCCTGCTCCAAGGCACTGCTTGTTTATTTTAAGCAGCAAATGGAATGACATTTCCCAAAGCATCTGTTTAGAGCCCAGAGGCATCTGCCTTTAAAGGTTAAACTGAATGTTCCATGGAAATACCATGTGGTACAGTGTTGGTTATAGAAATTGGATTATTGTGTGGTTTTGTTTTGTTTTGGTAACCTGAATATGTGTAACATCAGTCTCTGGTGACAAGACAGGCTGCGTTCGCCTGCTAACTGTCTCTGAATATTTCATGTAAATCACTCACTGTTCATGCTATCCAGAATGGACAGGAAATCCAGATGAGTGACAAATGAATAGATATTTTAAAATGAAACAAAAATGGAAAATTTAACAAGGTCCAAAGGTTACATTGTCTCCTAAACCATAATTACAGAAAAACCAGGGATAGCAGGAAAAAAAGTAGGAGAAATTCACTGAGTCATTCAGTTCCACCAGAGTCAGGGAGCAAACACAACATGCAGAAATCCACTCAGTCAATCTGTCCCATCAGAGTCAGGCAAAAAACAGACTTTGCTTTTCTTTGGGAATAAACAACCTTTATCTTTTAGTAGAGGAAATGGCTCAGTTGCAGGGTTAAATCTGAAAAGGATTTTTACTATTCTACCTGAAGTACAGATAGGGTGGTCATATGGCCAGTTCATTGGCTGTCTGTCTGCCGTGGGCACAAAGCCAAGACTGACGCCTGTTTGTCCAGCATTTCACTACAGATATTATGTTGCATGTCATTGGCTTCTGCACCTGTCAGATAAAATGTATTGTGTTTCATATGTTTGTCCGCTGCTCTGTTATGACTAAATGTATAAAAGGGACTAGATTATTGTAGTTGTAGTTGAATTACATTTTGTTACAGTCCTGCACAAGCAAAACATGTATATATGGTGTCCTCATTTTTTGGGGTCAGAGAAGTGTACACAGTAAGGACACACTGCAATATTCATGAGAAAAACAGAACAACGGACTATAGGGTAACAGCTGCCATCTGGCTGTCAGAATGGGAACTGTGGTATAGCAGTTGTTTTCAGTTGTGTACTCAGTGTACAGTGTGTAGTGTGTACTCTATACATAATGTGTACAGTATGTAGTATGTATGTATGTACAATGTGTATGCTGTACATGGTGTGTACCCAGTGTACAGTGTGTACAGTGTGTACGTTGTACATGGTGTGTAGCCTGTGTACAGTGTGTACGCTGCACATGATGTGTACCCTGTATATAGTGTGTACTCTGTACATGGTGTGTACCGTGTACAGTTTGTACAGTGTGTACTCTGTACATGATGTGTACCTTGTGTATAGTGTGCACAGTGTGTACTCTGCACAGTGTGTACTCTGTGTACAGTGTGCACAGTGTGTACAGTGTGTACTCTGCACAGTATGTACTCTGTGTACTGTGTGTACAGTGTGTACGCTGTACATGGTGTGTACCCTGTGTATAGTGTGTATGCTGTACATGATGTGTACCCTGTGTATAGTGTGTATGCTGTACAAGATGTGTACCCTGTGTATAGTGTGTATGCTGTACAAGGTGTGTACCCTGTGTACAGTGTGTATGCTGTACAAGGTGTGTACACTGTGTACAGTGTGTACGCTGTACAAGGTGTGTACCCTGTGTACGGTGTGTACAGTGTGTACGCTGTACATGGTGTGTACCCTGTGTACAGTGTGTATGCTGTACAAGGTGTGTACCCTGTGTATAGTGTGTACGCTGTACAAGGTGTGTACCCTGTGTACAGTGTGTATGCTGTACAAGGTGTGTACCCTGTGTACAGTGTGTACAGTGTGTATGTTGTACATGGTGTGTACCCTGTGTACGGCGTGTACAGTGTGTACCCTGTGTACAGTGTGTACAGTGTGCACAGTGTGTACCCTGTGTACAGTGTGTACTGTGAGCACAGTGTGTACCCTGTGTACAGTGTGTACTGTGTGCACAGTGTGTACTCTATACAGGGCATGTACTCTATAATTATAGCTACTATTATTGTTTCAAAGTATTATGAATATTTGAATTCTTTACTGGTTTTTGTGTACATTTTTTTTCATTTGTTATTTTTATGTTTTAAGAATGATTAGTAATAGGCACAGCTTCTTTGCTCCTTGGCTCTCGTTTTGAAATTGCGAGATGTAGTGTGCGTTTCTTTACGAACATCGCTGGTGCGGACAGGTGAATTGGCACCAATCCACGCCGTTCTGACCTGCAAATGCTGTTGCCTTGTGACAGAGGGGGGCACAACAGCTGTGAGGACAGCAGTGAAAGAGCGACTCGTGTTGTAGCACAGGCCACACAACCTGCTGTGTTTGTTAGTCCAGTGAGTGTTGTGTTACACAAGCCATTGTGGAAGCATGTCAGATTACCAGGAAACCCTCCTCCCAGATATAAATACCCATGACAACATATTTACATGTGCTTCTCACTTCAGCTCATGTAATATAGGGAAAAAAAAGAAAAACCAGTACACATCCTACCTCACACAGACGTGTATACACACGTGTGCACACGCGTAATTTAACTCGTATTTAAATAACTATAAATACCATACTGAATGAATTTAGACCCTTGGAAGAATTAGAAAACATCACCAACTTCCCTCATTTCTTTACTGACAAGTTGTATAGGGAAATCTAAATGAAATAGTCGGCTCTGCTAAAATCCTACTTAAAAGGATTAGTTTAACTGAAACAATTACATTCCTCAAGTAAATGTCATGACAATATTTGCTGGCCTTAGAACACTGTGCTCCCCTGCCATTTGTGTTATACTGTACCAATGACGTCTCAGTATCCTACCCAGAGCCACGGTTTATTTTAGAATTTATATTGTTTTATTAATTACATTGTATGCGCATATATATAAAAGTAATTATGAAGTGCGTATAAGGTAAGTATATAGAGAATAAAGTATAAAAAATGTTTAAAATCCTGATTTTAAACAGTTGACTTGAAATATGTATCTGTTGTGCAGACAGAGATACACAAAGAGAAACAGAAAGACA
Source organism: Chitala chitala (assembly GCA_025773905.1). NCBI lineage: Eukaryota > Metazoa > Chordata > Actinopteri > Osteoglossiformes > Notopteridae > Chitala > Chitala chitala. Next base: position 16,112 of record JABJVR010048340.1, read on the forward strand.
GAGAGAGAAAGAGAGAGAGAGAGAGAGAGAGAGAAAGAGAAACAGATTTCATGCACCCTCTAGTGAGGAAGCAGTTTTAAACACCTGCAGAAGGTGTGTAACTCTGTGTTTATACAGTGTCTGCTGTGCAGCCAGGCAAACATTCCCATCCTGCACTGGGGCAAGGTGAGCTGTACAAACTCGCAACTGCGCTGAGTGCAGCTGCGCAGCCAGTGAGTAAACGGCTATGACACTCGGCTCTCTCTCAGCTGTCCCTCGGACTTTTAGGGACGCAAGGCCTCACTGACCAATTGCCCTCCTCCCTTCCTCATTCGGAATTGGCAGAGCTCCTTGGCCAGCACTGAACAATTACTCCTGTCCCCAGAGTCCAGCCCTCAAACAGGTAAGTCCTTCAATGTCACTTGTTAAAAATGACAAACTACTGTATCTTCAGGACATAACTGCGACATGTTTCGAAAGCTTTCTTGTAGCAATGAAGCAGGCATGTGACCATCAGCTGAGTTGACAGTGCTCCATTCTTTCATTTTTTGCTATCTCTAAGACAAACAAATGGCGGACAGCGTCACCTATGCCACATTTCGTGTTTTTAAACCTCTCTTCTCCAGCAACCTGGCTTATCTGGGCTGTAAGCCATAACCACGCCATAACCATAACACGTCGATTTGAGAAAGTCAGTGAGACAAACAGCGTTACAGGTTAACGAAACACTGCTGCTCTTGTTTCTAATGTGAAGAAAGTGGTCTGTAAACTATGAACCTGGTGTCTGATAGGTGCAATTTCAATGAACGACTTAGTGTAATTGTCACTGTGAAAGGTAGCAAGCCAAACCTCTGATATGTTGAGTTCATGTGGAACAAGGTGTAGATGTTTCCCTCCCTGTCCACTCCACCCGCAGGCAACAGATTCCACACCTTGCCTGACTCAACACGGAGGTGCTGTTGGAGCAATTTTCGGTATTTACTTTCAAAAGCAGCCTGTCAGTTGAAGGGCAGAGGGTCCAACACTAAATATGGGAGCAAGATCAAACAAGAGCTGTGTTCTCCATTCGAGTCACGTCTCGTCTGGCTCCCAGCAATTTTCTCCATTCGTCCGCACCCTGAGTACAACTGTGGTTTTAACATGCGTGTTTGTGCAAAAGAAAAAAAAAAAAAAAAAAAAAAAACAGCAGCTTTAATGAAAGTGCGATCACGTTTCTGACTCAGCAACTGCTGATTCGCTCCGTGGTCTTTTCAGCGATTAGTCGTCACCGAAAATGTAATACAATACGGTGATGTAACACCGGGCAAGCAACATACTTCACTGTTCACAATATTCACATTGCAAGGTGTTTTCACAAATGGTTCGTCTTACATATAGTGCTCGGCTTGTTATGTTTTGAAGTCAACACATAGAGAATCATCAGGCGTCCTTCATTTAGTGGACGTGGAGATCGCCACAGTCCTTCCTTTGTCCCCTACAATTCCTCATTACCACACTGCTTATTTACATCATTCAAATTATCAATTCAACACCAAAGACGGTACAAACTAAAACCTCATCCTGGAAACGTGGAAGAAAGAAAGAAAGAAAGGAAGAAAAAAAATGACGATTGTTTTTTGAACGTGGGCATAAATACCCTGGATTCCTTAAGAAGAGAGAGAGATGCAATTTTGTTTGCGTTTCTGGTTGCTGACAATGTGAATCTCCGAGTCACCAAAGCATATCAGTGTTTATGGATACTTGTGCTCGTTGTCAAGATGAGTTAGACAAAAGACAACACAGATGTTGGAACCAGAAAGGCTTCAGTGTGCTGAAATATCAGGCATGAGGTATGACACTTGTTTAATTTTGGTGGTTTTGTGCAGGACTATGTCTGTGTGTTTGAGAGTGCGCGCTTGCGTGTGCGTGCATGTGTGAAAATAGGGAGAAATGAAACCTGAACAGAAAACAAAACTACAACCGAATTTTTTTTTTTTTTATTACAGGTACTGAACCGAGCGAATGACTTGTCAAAATGACCACAGAAAGGTTGTCTCAAGTAATTCAGATTGGAAGCAAAAAGTTCATCAGCAGGTAGGCGGATGATCGTAACCTCAAACGCAGTGCACATCTGGTTTCTCTTCACCTTAGGCGGGTAGCCTGTCGCCAGCCTTACCTTCCCCAGCCCCTCTTTAAAAGCTATAGATGAATAAAACTGATCCTGGGACAGATGTTAGAGCCAACTTGCACAACATAACAGAGAAAAGTGGGCACCAGCACTACAGCAATGATGGATCATCCATTTTCCTTTTAAGGTACAATGCTCAGAATTGCTGTTTGTTAAAATTTGGGACTTTCAGATGCAGTTCTGCGTAAAGATCACAGAAAAGTACTCAGAAAAACTGTGTAAAAAGCAGAGTTATTTTAGCAGTGTGAGTTTCACTGTGGAATCTGCAAAGTGCAAAATAGAGTAACTGGAAAACACAATAGCAAGTAAAAAAATGCAAGAGCAAAAACAGTAATACAAAAACACCCTAGTAAATCCAAAAACACACATATAATCAAAGGGAAACGCAGTTCAGAAATTACAACTGCAAATCTGAAAACACAGCAATGTTAACTGAAACCATAAAAGGTAGGACCTTTTAGAGTCCCATGTTCTTGTTACTGATTGGACAAAGACTGTATGTCTATCACAAAGAAAAAACTTTTTGTAATTGCAGTCTATTGTTGATCAGCCTATTCAGGTCATATTATGTAGCAAAACAATGATTGTTCAGTAATTTATTGAAAATGAGATGTAAATTACAATTAACAAAAAGCTGATACATTAAAAAAACAAAATAAATTGTTTTTAAATATAAAATATATTAAATATAAAAGTGTACCGAAAGTGTTCAATAACCCAACCATCTGCAGTTTTAATGCTGAAAATTAGCACTTAAATTTATCTTTAAAAAATACACCAATACACTACACCAAAATCTATTTAATAATTTAAAACTAAATGTGTATTCTAATGCAAATAACAGTTATACAATAGTAAATGTGTCAAGAATCCAAATTTAGGCAATGTTTCACACATGTATAAGTAAAGCAGTTTTTAAAATTCAAATTAGCGGTTATATTCCCCAAGCAATTATCTTCAAAATATTTTATTGAACACTGTGCCCTCCTAATCTGAAACAAAAAAAAACTGATTAAAGTTTAAATTTGATTTAAGAATATTTGTAGAGGCTATGTATATTTAATTTATAATATTTAATATATTACAAACCTTTATTTAAGCATGCGTATTATTCAAGTAAAATACTTTGGCGTAAAACTTGCACAGTACTATATAGCTAATCCTTCTAAAATGTCTCTTTGCCTTAAATTAAGAAGGAATTTCTTTCAAAATCACACATACAAAAAAAAATCCTTCAGCCCAGAGCCTTTTCATATCAGTATGAATGTTGACCTGCTTTATGTGCACAATTAGCAGTTTATATTTCAAGAAACATACTATTCTTTTATGGGAAAAAAACTGATTTGTTCCCATAGCAGACTAAGATTTTGAGTGAATAATCAGACTCCTTGTGAGATTTTGACAGAAAATGTGAAACAGGAAATTATCAGGAAGCTAATATGAGTAATAATTAAGCACACGGCGATGCTCAGTCATGCTTCAGAGTACAGCTTGTGTGGCCATTGGAACTGATTGCGTGAAATATTTCCTGGCACAACGTGAAGGCCCACAACCTGTTGAACAGGTTTTAATTGAAACGACGCCATGAGTCACATAATCCATGAGTTGACGCTATAATAAATAAATATTATTTTCTATTAGATAACACCATTTCTTTCTGTCACCACTAAATTATTTTCTTTTTTCTGTCTGTGTTAGGGCTCAGTTATTATCTTTCCTGAAAACTTACAACTGCTTTCTAAAAGATCATATAAACCAGCACCTGACTCTTCATGAGGTAAAACGTCGCCAATATATAGCTAACAGACATGATTTTTAAAAGGAGCCACATACAGTTTCACTTTATGAAGACTACAGTGATGATTTCCTTTCTCTTTGACAGACAGGGTCAGAGGTCATGCTGGATGGGCTCCTGGTCATCTCCTGGGGAGTACGGAGACCCATCCATCTTAAAATACAAGATGATGACAAACAAGCACAGGCAGTCACACCTGCTGATCCTATCAGCCCCATAGGAGTAAAAAGGTATCTTATCAAACGTGGGTCTTAGTTCAACAGGCCACTCCCAGAATAACCTTATAATGTTTCTGTACTTATCTAGTATGCTTGTAGGTCACTAGTGCCTTGAGGTTATGAAACTGGACTTTGCATTATGTCAGTTAATGAGTAAAAAGTTGGCTTTAGGTAGAGAATTCAAAACTGATGAAGGAACAAATTCTATGTTAGTGTTCTGTGAAGCTTTTGACAGTTTTTGGTGTCATTTTTGTATCTCTACACATTTGTATTTTCTGGGTATATGTGGGGTCTACATCTTTCCACTTAAACGTGAAGGAAAACGTTTTTTTTTCCAGGGGCATGACTAGATGGGGAGAGTTTGACGACCTCCATCACATTGATGAGATGGAAGAGACCAGGCAGGAAATACCTGAGACTCATCATGGTGATGATACAGGTTGATGTTTATTCTGTTTATGCTCTAGTAATATTTTTTAAACAGAGGATACTCACCATGGTAACAGAGCCTTCTGTGGTGACAGGCACCTAGGTTTCTAGCAAAGTCAGTATGATGGCATAGTGAGTGCCGTCAGGTCTTAACATGGGGGGGGGCACAGTCTCACCAGGGCCCACAGTATACGACAGCAGCACGTTAAGGCTTCCACGTACCAAACCGGACCTGGAGGAGGCCTCCAATCTGTTCCGTTGCATGAGTGATGCTTCGCTAGTGAAGAAGAGGATAAAGAACAGGACGACAGGGAGGCACCGGGCCCAGGAACATCGTTTCTCCATTAACGGCCACTTCTATAACTACGAGGTTTGCCTTTGGTGTTTCCCACTCGAACAAACTACAAAATTGTGGGAGTTGCAGTGATTTGGCTGGCCATAGGTGTATTCAGGCAAAATTACACTTGTAGGGTTTGTCTGAGGGTTGATATGAGGCTGAAAATTTCGGTCAGTCAAACATTAGAATGCAGCATCTCTCAGTACCAGTAAAATGGAAGCTGTTTTCACAGATGAAACCAAATGCATTTTTGGTTATGCCAACAAAGACCACAATGATCACTGCAGATGTCGATAAACCTGTTACAGATTTAGGGCAGCTGTTGGACTTTTTTCATCACGCAGATTCATTTTAATTACTTTTAGACCTCGATATTTACACCATCCTTTGGGACACCAACCAATGTACGCATCACCAGCAAAATGACAACACAAGAAGTGATTGCACAACTTCTTAAAAAGTTTAAGGTGAGGCCGTACCTTAAAATTTGTCAGCATTTGTAGGGAATAAATCCTACAAAGTCAAGTCTAAGGAAGCTGTAAATGCATTTTTACTATTAAAGTTTCTTTTTTTAATTACACTAACACCGACTAAGGTTGCACTGGGTTTCAATTAATTTGCTCTGTGGGTATGTTTATGCATGTAGGTGGAAAATGACTCTGAGGAGTTTGCCTTGTACTGTATTCACCGAACTGGAGGTATGTCACTTCCTGTTTTTGAATACGTGGATCTTATAGACATTTAGACATCGAAGTAAATTAAGATCCCTTTGGAGGGTTGGGAAAGAGATTTAAGCAACCAAAAACCAGATTGTATAGCCAAAATGCGCGTTTATTAACGTTTTTCAGTCGGATAAATGCAAACATGTATTCCCGCCTGTAGTTGCCGATAAGCTGCCTCTAGGTGTCGACCTAAACGTGGTTAAATGACTAGAATATACAAGCAGTCGCATTCACATATACGAGGGTAAGGGGCGGAAGACCACAGTGAACGTGATAACTTGTGAATAACAGTTTTTCCCTCCACCAACTTCAACCCATAAGAGTGATAGCCTTATAACATAATGACAGTGTATTTATTGCCAGTTTATAAACAGACGGTACTGTACCGCACTCGCATTCTTTCCACTGCGAAGCATATCTTTCACCCCTGCAGGGTCATCACTGTCTTCTCAACACTTTCAGAAGCATTAGGATCACTATGCTTTGAATGAGTTAAAATTAAAATGCTAAATTAACGTTTTGAAAGTTATTGCGACAAAAGCGAGATTTGTGTCACAAAACAGTTAACACGGATATGAGGCTTGTTGCCGAGCAAAAGAAAAATGTTTTTAATAGTAAAGACACAGTTTGTACTTACACTAACAAATACGAAGTAATACGAGTATTTATATATTCTATAATTTTAAGTGATTCAAATCGTTTGTAATTTTTACTTTTTTTTGCGTTTTCTGCGAGTTTCTGCGATCTTTCGGCAAATTTCTAAATAATATATATTCCCATCTAATTGGTCATGGTCAGCTTCGTAGTAAGTGAACCGCAAATGTAAAATGAGTGGGCAGGCAACTGTAAGTATATGATGAAATAATATCTCAGTAATCAGTACGCTATGTGAAAGTAAAGGAAGTGGTTTCTGAAGTTTGACGTCTCGTGTGACTTGATGTATTATGATTTTCTTTTTTGTTTCATACAGTCCTTTCCTTCCAGTTTCGTGGCATATTTCCGTGATTGTTTTGCGTGTGTTATCAGAGAAAAAGAAACTGAACGACTCAGACTTCCCTTTGTGGGAACGACTCCTTCATGGGCCTTCTCAGAACATAATGAAGATGTTTCTGATGGACAGCGATGAGCAGGAGGTTAGCAATGATGTAAGTCGAGGTTATTTATGCCTTAGACGTCCACTTAGTAACATTAAGTCGCAGTGTCCAGTGACAACATAGGATCTAGGGTGACCAGATTCCAAGGGGATGAACTTGTTGGACCTTTTATCATAGCATGTAATCTCCAATATTATTATTGTTATTGTCGTTGTTGTTGTTGTTGTTATGTATTTAACAAAGTACGAAGTTGTCTTTGGTTCCTCTCATCCCCTGGCATGCTTCCCCTTTTGTCAGGTAGCTCAGTACCTGAACCTGGACCTTCCCTTTCTGGAGGGGGTTCTCTGCAGGTTAGAAGACGAAGAAAAGAGAGAGATAGAGAGGATAGTCACAAAGTAAGTCAGATCAACACTGGGACCCTGTGCCATTTTACAGCATAATAATTTATTGAAACAAGTTATACAACAAACAGATGAGGAATAGCCAACACTGATCCTTAAGGGCCTGCCTGAGAGATGTGATGATTCTTTAATTAGCTCTTAATTAACACCTGAAACACCAGGTGGGCTAACTTGCAACTTACATAACAATTTACAAAATGCAGTAAACGAATGAAACCAATGCAGGACTCTGGCCTTAGGGATCCTGGGCTGAGTGGCCCCGGATTAAAGTAATGAATAAAATGAACATATCTGACTGGACTGTGCTCAGAGAAGCCTTCAACATTGTGTGCAAACAGGTACAAACAACAGAAGACTCTCCTTTCCCAGTGCCTCAAGTCAAAGACCACACCAAAGATAGAAACAACTGTGTAGATCACCATCAGGAGACAACACAGTCTTATTGCTGCAGTTTTTAAATTATTTTTTAAAGAAACAACCTAAGAAAGGTGATGGTGTGTGAAGTACCTCCAGTGTCAACCTTCTGAATAACTTCATATGCCTCTGGGATTTTTTAAGTAATATAGGTCTATTTTCTTAGATTATTACATACTTTTGAAAATGGTCAAATGTAATTTATGTAATGTCTATAAGTAAAGTCTTGGTGTCACTGTGAAAATGTGATGCTTATGTGTGTGTTTTTTTGTTTTTTGCTTATAATTGCCCCAGTGGGCTTGTAATGGCAGATCTGTATACACTGAATAACACTGAATGTAGGCACACATTGTTGCTAACCTTAAAAGACTCCAAGCAGCTTCTTCATCGTTAAACCCTTTGCCATGGCAACACACAAACAAATAGCAGCCCTGTTTAAAGTTAGATGAAGAGAAACTTGTGAGAGAGACTTTGTGGTTCGACTGCTTTCCCTCATGGAAAACTGAGAAAGGAAACGACTTGCTCAGTAATGAGAGTGATCACCACATATAACAGTTTTCTATTAAACAGGACCTGGAGATCCTGTCAACCTGTCTGTAAGAGCTCAGATATAACAGGACTTATCACCTGGTGATGCTCCTGAAAAACTCAGAGTCTATATTTACCATGAACTGATCATGACCACCAGAGCCCAAAACCACTCACATTTTAGAGAACTGTTCCTTTCAAACTGGAACCTCCTTTACAAATTCCTCACAGCAATAAAATGTCAAACCAAAGACACCCAGACGGTGCTTCAGAACAACAATGATGTAATGGTTAGCAGGCATGGGTTGCCTTCTGGGAAATGTGAAATCATGGATATTTATGGCCAATGATTTCTAAAGAGGCAGTATGGTGGTGTGGTGGTTAGCACTGTTGCCACGCACCTCCAGGCCTGGGGTTCAATTCCCGCCTTGGGTTTGTGTGTGTGTGTGTGTGTGTGTGTGTGTGTGTGTGTGTGTGTGTGTAGTTTTAAGTTTCTCCCTCTGGTTGGTGTTTTTTCTCTCTGTGAGCGAGTTTCAACAAACACACAAA
>JABJVR010048341.1:9987-24744 GCA_025773905.1 Chitala chitala
CCTAAGGCAGTAAGGCTATGTAGCCATAGCTTGGTATTGTGTTGACCTAAGGCAGTAAGGCTACGTAGCCATAGCTGGGTGTTGTGTTGACCTAAGGCAGTAAGGCTATGTAGCCATAGCTGGGTATTGTGTTGACCTAAGGCAGTAAGGCTATGTAGCCATAGCTTGGTATTGTGTTGACCTAAGGCAGTAAGGCTACGTAGCCATAGCTGTGTTGACCTACAGCTGAACCCAGGTGTCCCAAGGAATAGAAGAACAGTAACGTGAAACACGTAACCAGATCATGTGCCCAACACAAGCAGCCTGAGCTGGCATATCAAATTTTGCCAGACTTCTGGTCTGGGCAAAAAGTACAAAGTGATGCTTGTTAACAGTGGGGAATTTGAACTCTGATGTCTTATAATAGCCTGATGGCATCAATTTCATATGACTTTCATCTTTGTTGTATCTTCTAAAAGGCTCATATTTTCAGATAGTACTCAGTTAAGAATTGCATAAATGTCACGTTCTTCTTTAAATTATTAAAATGATGACATCCAAACCTCGGAAGATCTATACAAGAAACCAACAAACTTTTCAGACCCCTGTTATATCGTACTTATGGATGATTACAGCGTTTCTGATGGTTTGTGTAGCCTACAGCACAGAAACAGCTAACCACTTTGATGGTTTTGCCTTTACTGGAAGTTACCTGATCTCTATAATCACACTTGTACTTTACTGGAAGTTACCTGATCTCTACAATCCATGCTTGTGTGTGGTGACATTGCATACCCAGTGTCACTGAGCTGTAATTGTGCCACTGAACCTCAGATGCATTGGAAATTTAAAAGCTAAAAGAAGTGGCAGAAGCTCAGCACCTGTGTTTACGTCACGAGTCTCACTCCAATGGAAGAACGGGTGTCAGTTTCATGAGCTGAGCCCATGTTATAATCATTGCTGGTTTTCCTGGGAGAAACTCCACTTAAAGACATGTTGATGAAGATTCTCAGTCATCCAGGTGGAGGAGTCAAAACTGCCTGAGTCTACTTGAAGACTGGAACATTTGCCGAATAATTACCCCCCAACTTGTTGCAGTGAGTGCCAGTCAAGGTGTAGTGCTGGTTTGCTGATTCTGAAATAATCTATTAATTTTCTACCACTGTTTTTTTATGAAAAGCATAAATGACTGTTAATTTTCTGATGCCTGTTCCCCTGTCAGGTTTACAAGTTTCCTGGGTTGACTTCTGACACTATTGGTTACATAACTAAAACATACTAAAGGACAGCAAACCAGAAACATGTCAAAGATTAAATTGTTTGGTATCTGTCTTTCATTGCTCTGGGGTTCAGTGACAGACGCAATATGATGAACTGAATTAAGCTTTTAATATGCTGTTTTTCTTACCACAATAATTTAATTATTTAATTGATTACCTGGCACAGGGCTGTGCCCATAGCAACATGCAAAGTACTGATTTACATTTAATCTGCTTATAAAGATGAATCTTTAACTGTACATTTTAGTTTAGACTTTCCATTAAAGGTATAAATAAATCAAAAGGCACTGGTACTTCTCTAGAGAACCATTCATTTAGCAAAAAGTGTGCTGCACTTGCTACTGTCAAAAATGTGCTATTAACGAATTTTCACAAAATTATGCCACTTATAGTTTGCATTTTATAGCATCATTAAGGTTGCTTAATCAGACCACATGGCAGCTGGGAGTGGGGTCATTTGCATACATTATTCTGTTTATAGGAAGATATTTAAATTAAGTTATTGTTTATTTTTGTTTTCACACATTTTATCTCCGGAGGCCGTGTGACCTTTTCTCCTTAGGAGCTAGCTCAGTGGATACAGAGCACTCTTTGGAAGTCCCTTAAATAAACATGAATGTTAGTTTGGAGTTATTAATCATCACTGGAAGCAGACGTGGCTTTGTTGTGTATTAAAGAGATTTCCCTCTCCTGTCGCTCTCAGTTAACATTTTGTTTATCTTGGCCAAATCACTGAAAAAGCAATCATTTTCTCAGTTAATCTTGTGACCCCCCCCCTCCCCTTTGCCATTTCTCATCTATCACGCAAAAGCATCTCAGCTTTTTGGTGGCTCCTGAGTTGAAGGGGGAGCAACAGTGAAAAAACTGAGGGAAGCCATGTGCTGCAAAAAGCAGAAGTGTTCCTGTCAGAACTTGAGGAGTTTGTACTTGAGTTGTAATGGCTGCCTAAGGAAGGCCTTTTCCATCAAGCTTGGTGGGAAATTGCCTCTTCAGTTTATTGCAGTGGCATTTGGTAGGAGTTGAAGAGACTAGCGTAAATACAAAAAAAATCTTATGTGTGGAGTCTCATGTGTCAACCAGGGACCAATCCAGATGTGCCTTTGTGAGAGATTTACTTTAGTGGACCAATGAGTAAGCCTCATTCCTCTGGGTGGGGTTTGTGTGACTTCACACAGGGACTGCATGTGTTAAATATCTGAGCAACGTGTGGTGTACTGTTTACTTTAAGTACAGTGACTTGTGTTTAAGCCATTCAGTTCTGATCTTTACAGAATACGTGTTAGCTACACATGTTAGAATGTGTCTGAGTCTCTCATCCCATCCACATCTTCCTGTGGTTACATGCATGTTTCAGCACAGAAGCTGTGTACTGCTTAACATGCTGCAGATGCGACACTTGCTGCTTCCTCTGTCTTGCATTTTGTCTCTGAAAGGAAAGCAGATGCAAACACTCAGCACGTCTGATGAAGTTTTATCTGTCAGGACTCAATGATGCATGATGTGAAATGGGACCTCTCAGTGATTCCCTCATGGCTGAGCTTTCATAGGGCAGATTGCTCAAGTGAAAGATAGAGGACAAAGCAGCCTGGATGTGTTGGTATATGTCTGTGGTGTAGGCAGTTGTATGTTTACATTATACGCTGGTGTTGTCTGTGGCATACTCTGGTATATGTGCGGCGTATGCTGGTATATGTCTGCGGCGTACGCTGATATGTCTGCGGCGTACGCTGGTATGTCTGCTGCGTATACTGGTACATGTCTGTGGTGTACGCTGGTAGATGTCTGCGGTGTACACTAGTATATGTCTGCAGCATATGCTGATATATGTCTCCGGTGTATGCTAGTATGTCTGCTACGTACGCTGGTACATGGCTGTGGTGTACACTGGTATATGTCTACAGTGTACGCTAGTATATGTCTGTGTCATCGTATGCTAGTATATGACTGCGGTGTACGCTAGTATATGACCGCGGTGTATGCTGGTACATGTCTGCGGCGTACGCTGGTATATGTCTGCGTTGTCGTATGCTGGTAAATGTCTGCGTCGTTGTATGCTGGTATATGTTTACGTCGTGGTATGCTGGTATCTGCCCACGGTGTACTATGGTATGTGTCTGTGGTGTACTCTGGTATATGTTTGCATCGTGGTATGCTGGTATATGTCTGCGGTGTATGCTGGTATCTGTCCACGGTGTACTCTGGTATATGTCTGCGGTGTAACACATACAGCCAACCTTACTGAGAGCAGTCATGTTCTGCATGGGATGTCAGATAAACATGTCTGAAATGACAGCACTGTGTGTGTGTGTGTGTGTTCCTGGGTGGTATGTGGGAATTGGGAGGGAGGGGGGACAATGGTGTGGTTGCATATGACAATGGTGTTATCACACTTCTGGAAACATGCTGTCTGTACAGTGGGAAGGTGAGGGAGATGGGGAAGGCAGGGCGCAGGCTGCAGCATGCATCCTGCCATTTGGTGAGATAAGACCAATTGTGTTGCTCTGTAGACATGTCTAGCCCCTATGTGAATGGGAGGAAATGATAAGTCAGCCCGCCTCATTGCTTCATACTGAATAATTTATGGTTTCATCTAACTATTTGTCCGTATGGATTTTATATTGAAGCTTCCTTAATGACTTGAAAATAGGCCTCATTCAAGGCTGAGCACTGTGCTGAACACCTGTCCCTCATCGTTTTTAGGTTGGACTTCTTAAGGATTGTATACTGTAGGAGTCTTTGAGTACCTGCTTCACTGTGGGGTTATTAGTCAAACTCTCCCTGGTTACTAATTACTTAATTGATAGTCACCAGACAGCCTGTTACCACCATTGTCTCTTTGTTTACCTGTAATCTCAGTCAGTCACTGTTTTTACCTGTTACTTCAGTCATAGCTACCATGTTTACCTGTAGCTACCTTTACGTCTTTCTAAAAGCTTCCAGTTCTTTAGTCCCTGTGGACAGCAAGCCGGTCCATGGGTCTGAGATGTCAAAGTTAGAGAGGGGGAGGGAATCTGCCAGTCATGCTGAACTCTTGCCCACACTTTGTTCGTTTCAAGATCTTTTCCTATTAACCTGTGCCTGGCGTCACAGCTTCTACTTGTGCCTTCCCATTTTCACATGTGCTCATTCACGAAAGGTCTTGACATTTCTCCTGTTCCCTCTCTGCTTTGCCATTCACTCTAGCTTTTAGCAGCACATATTGTGAGCAGAACCAGAACAAGTCTGAACGGCATCAAGGATGCGTCCTGTTTTTTTTTTTTTTTCTCTCCCTTCCCCCTTCTTGTTAGTGCTTTTAAATCCTTTAACACACACACAGATCGGATTATGTTGTACACCTACATAAGCCTGGCGGTATTTTAGGGGTGCACTTTCAATAAGCAATACATCACATCACATTTGCTTATGCACGATGTTCATTCATTAAATTGCATTACTTCCCTTGTACTGCTCATCCATCTCACATACACATAATAAATCCTCTGGAACAAACCAGCTCTAAGCTCTTGTCTTTCATGCATTTCCCCAATCAGTATAACATGGTTTTCACGGACTTGACCCTCTCACATCCCATCCACATTTAGAAGATTGTCTAGGGCATAAACATAGTGTAAGAATTTATTTATATTTAACACTTTAACTCACCCTTCAAAAACATTTGCGTTGTCCGTTTTGTGTCTTTGCTCATGACTGAGTAACAAGTGGGCTACCTCGTCTGTGCTCTGCTGCCGTTCTTGCGTGTGAGCATCACCACCTTCTTTGTGAAAAGACTCCTTTTGTGTGTGTGTGTGAGTGGTGTAGGCTAACTGTGCGGTGGAAGCAGAGGGGAAATGAGACAGAAAGCGTAATCGTACGTGTTCAATAAACAATTCGCATTTCAAACCAGTTTGAACTGCAGAGGCTTTGTGTTATCTGTGGATTTCGGGTAATCAAAGTGCCTTTTCTTTTTCTTTCTCTCTTGTGTCTGTTGACTGAACGGTTTTGGCGGCTGTCAGGTTAATGGGTCTGGTGCTACAGAGTTCAGCGGGGAGGGGGTTGACTGGAAAAGAAGACCTTGGGGTGACTTTCAGTGTAGTTTAATTATTCATGTGTGGAGGTAGTGAAGAAGCTATGGATGTTCCTTCTGCATCAACGGTCACTTTCTCAAAGAGACCGAGGGAGAGGTGTCTGTGTTGTTACAGCAAGAGAGACTCGCCGGTGTGACAACAAAGGTGGAGAATCATACCACCGTGGCGGGTGGCCCAGTCACGAGGCACCCACATAGATGTAACCACCCCGACGATAGATACAGCCAGGCTGGAGGATCTGCTCCACATCCTGCTGAGGTTTCCCTTGAGACACACATATGGTCCTGGTTCCTCAAAGTGAGCGGGCCTCCTACTCACAATCGCAGTTTGAGAACCGTTCCAGGCTTTCCCCCTTTCATCTACTGTGTCCCTGTGCGTTTTTTTTTTTTTTGGTTGAACAGAATAATTTGTGTGCTTCCCGTCAGCCATGTAGCCTCCTCGGCAGCCGAGGACTCGTTTTCATGGAAACGGTTTGCGGCAAACAGGCAGCTATTGCAGAAAAGCCTTGAAAGTCAGGATTCGATTTTGTTCCCTCTTTGGAAGCAGCTAAGTAGAAATCATGTAAATGTGGTCCGAATCAGCCTCCTGGCACCTCGCTGTCTCCTTCCTCTCCTGGCAGAGGGACGAGGGAGGGGAGAAACAGGCTCTGTGCTCATTGTGAGACAGTGGTAGGAACCTGCTTTTGATATGTACAGGTGTAGTAACATGCTGAAATGGGCAACGGCTGCTACAGACCGGGTTGTTTGAGAACTGGTGAAAGGAGAACTTCCCAGATCTGGTGGTGTAAGCTCATCCTTGGAGAGTTGCCATGAGTCATCATCACCCAAAGCTTCTGCGAGTGCGCTGTAGCGGCCAAGGTGTTTGCCTGCCTTATCTCCTGAGCATGGTGAGTGGGATATCTCCCGTCTGTCACTTGGTACACTTCTATGCCTGTTTCCTTTGGATCGCTATGTGCCTGTCTGCTGGCTCTGCTCTCTCCTGTTTCTGAGAGCAACCTCCATGTCCACTGACTCAGAAGCCTGACCAGGTTTAATGCAGTGGAGGAAAATCCTTGGGTCTGTACCTGGTCACTTGACTCCTGAGGTGTTTGCTTGCTGTCCTGACATAAACTTGACAGGACACCTACGAGAAGCTTACAGCTCAGTCCCTGATCACCTGGAGGACTTGCAGCCCTATCTGTGGGACACCCACACAATTTAAGGTCTGCCGAGGAGCTACTCCCCCCCCCCCCCTTATTCCCATACCCTTTTATCTGTAGGACATCATTTAACCTTTTGTCTCCCTGCAGTTTGTTAATTTTGTTCACCCATTTGTGTCTTTGTACTTACTTTTAAGTAGCACGTACCAGATACCGTCCTCTTAAGATAATGTTCCATAAATTATTACCCCTATTAAGGTGTTCCACGGGGTCTTTTAACACTGGTCCAATTGTCTGTGCGCTGCACGTAGGTACTGGTGTGCAGATCTGTGTAACCACCAGTCGTGTGTGCGGTGCTGCCGTCAGACAGGACCAACGGGGCCGAGAACGCCTCATGGCTGCATGAGGCGGCTGTCTTGACACGCGTGTGCGCCACAAACAAAGGGTGATAAATATTGATATGCGTGGCTGAAATGATGATTAGTGCAGGGCAGCAGCTGTGAATGCTACTGCCCCCCTCCCCATGTCAGTATTTCTCTTTTCGTGCTTTTCTTGCTCGTAATACTGTGGCTTGGTCCATTAGGATGCTCGAAGCAAAAAAAAAAGAAAAGAAAAAGCGTTGGTCATTAGCAATGAGCGCTACACAGTTACAGAGGAAGATGTCAGTACTTAGGTGCTGTTTAACTTCGAGGAACATCTGAGGCCGTAATTGATGTCAATACATGAGTTCCTTATGGGGAAATCAAACGTCAAGTGGTGTGACAGAGCAAAATTGGTGCATGGGAAGACCCACTCCGGTTTAGCCGAGTGAGTGTTGAGAGCTCTGCGTTTCGTGCACGCGTGAAACATGCGTCTGCTGCGTGTTCTATCCAACTCTGAAAAGTTTAAAAATGCATGTTCTGGCAACTTTTTTCCACTATGTGCTCTAATGAAGTTCATTATCAGCACAGAGATTTACTCAATTCCTTGTGTATTTACCTGTGAATTGTATAGTTTCATTATTTTTTCACAGAAAGCCGGCATATTTTACAAACTGCATAGTTTATGAGCTTCATAGATTAAACCATTACTGTGGTCTGTTTTTATTTTGTATTAGTTCAATCAAGTCAGTGGTTTCTGTTCATTCTTTTTGTGTCCTGTAAGCCACCATACAGCAAGTCTGGTTTAGGGCAGAAATAATGAGGCTAGCCGCTGGTGTTGGCCGAAATGTACGACTAATAATGACCGCTGAAGCAGTGACTTGGACTTTTGTGTAGGATCGTGATGTGATTTGAGATGGTGGGGGCACACTGCTGTAATCTTGTTCTTGTTGTCCCCCCCCCCTTACTTTTTTGTGTGGGTAACATTCCTTGTTTCTGTTTTTTAGCCTGTCTGTTTCCATTAGGTGGCATTTCTCATGCCCGCATGGCAATGAGTCAGCATAAACTGCCCATGCCATCACAGGGTTTTCCTACTGTTTTATTTTCACGTCCAGGTGGAATCAGAGCTCTCGCCTACAATTCAATACAGCCCCCCCGCCCCTCATTTAAAACCATATTAGCATAGCAGAGCTCACTGAGCATTCTCTAAAATGTTAACTTCAACCCCTAGTGGTGAGGTAGGAGAATGTTAAGGTGTATGCTGCAAGCTGTCTTGTGTTTGGCAGAGGGAGACTCTTTGGTTTGTTAAGTTGTGCAGGTTGCAGGTTTGACTCGCCAACCCTCAAACAGGGTCACCATGTCCCACTCCTATTGAGTGGCTTTCAATCACGGCCAGATACTTCTCGGCCGAACCGCATCCCGGCCACCATTTGTCTTCTCTCCTTGACTCACACTGTCTGTTTCAGTACAGAATGTTCATCCATCCTCAATAACTGTTCGTACAGGAGACCCGGTGCCCCTCTTGGGGAACGTAGGACTTGCATCTCTCAATAAGGGCACTTCAGCATCATTAGTTTGTGTCAGCAGCGAGCCTGTACACCCGAGAGCCCAGACAGCTACAGAAACATGGAGGAATATACTGGATTCAATCATGAAACCCTTAAGGTGTGTGGAGACTAGGAGTCGTGAACATTTAAGATAATGGTGTCCGTTGTCAGCTACTACGGCAGCCAAGTGAAGATATTTGCGGTACCCACACGTGACATGTGTTATAAGCATGCAGAGATTAATACTTTTAATAAGAAAGGTCCACCAGGCAAAAGGCAGTGTGATAATGATGTGTGGGTGCAGCAACGTTCAGCCTAAGCCAGCACAAGTCTGTTCCTCCACGGTGGTGAAATTCCGCTGCCAGTTCTCCTGCTGAGCATCGAATACATTGCCTCCTCCTGGGGCTTGTTGGCGACAAGACAAGGGGACATCTCAGGGGATGAGATCCTAACATTTAGTCAGGCGCTGTGAAGGCCCCCGTTCCCAACTGTCTAAATGTTAATGGAATGCGGTGACAGTGTTTACCCATGGCTGTGTTGTGAGCCTTTTGTGATTAAATCAGAGGCTCAGCTTGCACTCAATTAAAATGTAAAGGATTTTAATCAGACACCACCGGTTAAAATCTTGTGCCCAAACCCCCCAGCCCTAACGGCAGAGATCTGCTGTGGTGGAGAAGCGCAAAGTTTTTATACCTGTAATGGTGATTTACCATTGGAGGAAGCCACAGGATTGCTCTGGCATAACCCCACTTCATCCCCTGGCATTTGACTGGGAGCCAAGATCAATAAAATCCCTGACGCTGTAAGGTTTCGCTGTCGGCCGTGACGCATGCCTCTCTGTATTTAAGGCCCCGCTTCCAATATCACCACTGTGGTGTTTTTTTTTCTTCTTCTTTTTTCCCTCCCCCCTGACAGAGAAAAGGTGCAGGCTTGAGGTATGGCTGCTGGTCATGTCTTTCAGTCTGCATGTACAGTCCTGGTCCTGCCTTCATGAATATGTGGTTCAAACGTGCCTTGACGTCTTGGGGACATAAACGCCAGAAGAGAAAACTGTAGTCAGGAGGTTAAAGACTATTTTGTGTTGTCCTGAGTGCTGTATTAACCCACCTTTGCCCTGTACACACCCATGCCTGCGTTCACCAGCTATATTCAGTTCTCTGCTGTCAGTGTGTAGCGCCGGGGGAAGAGTATACCTTTGCATGCAGTGCTGAGAGAAGATGATCTTCTACATCATGGGTGGAGGAGGACGTGTGAGAAATTTGTCCCTCTCCATTCACCATTGTGTACTAGCTGCTGTCCCTTTGAAGGTTCTTTCACCTTCTAAGTGACACACACCAGGTTGCAGAAATTGCACTAATGATTCAGGACTGGGATAGCGTCCATGGTGTTGCAGTTAAATGTCAAAGGTGAGAAACAATTTCGGTCTAACAGCTTAGCTTCAGATCATATCCAGTGAGCTTTAGAAATTATTTTAAAACTGAGGTAATGAAAAATGAAGCTTTTGTTAGAGGGTGAGGTTCAGTGTCCTTCATTGTCCTCTTGACAGAATATTTAGCTACAGCCA
This sequence comes from Chitala chitala, assembly GCA_025773905.1. Taxonomy (NCBI): domain Eukaryota; kingdom Metazoa; phylum Chordata; class Actinopteri; order Osteoglossiformes; family Notopteridae; genus Chitala; species Chitala chitala. Next base: position 19,919 of record JABJVR010048341.1, read on the forward strand.
GCCTGATGGATTACATTTCCATGTGGTTACTTAGCTGATGTTTTTGTCCAAAAGCCACTTATAATTCTTACTCATTTCTACAACTCAGTGTTTTATTGGAGCAATTCAAACAAACTGTCTGGCTGAAGGGCACCAGAGCCTGGCACCCTGTGGGAACTGACCTTCAGGTTAAGAGTGCATGTCATGAACCACTATGCTACCACCTGGCCAATGAGTTTCTAAGTATATGTGCATTTAGGATTAATCTATAATGCTATTACAAAATACCAAACTTTATTTGTACCCTGTTTGCAGCTGAGACCATAAGCCTTGTTGGATTGCATATTACTGAGCTTTTCAGAAAGATATGGTCGTTGTTCTGTTCTTGATATGTGTGTGTTAGGGGCAGAAGGGATTGACAGAAATTTTCAATTTACCTTGAACCATCTGTGGGCAAACAAGATCTTACGTTCAGAGAATAATTCTGCCAGGTTTTAGTGTAAGCAGGTTCTGAAGATATTTATATACTGCCGTTGTAATATTAAATCCTTATTGTAAGGTGAACTCCTTCAGTTGAAAGAAATCGGCGTACAGACTTCATCTGCAGTCAGGGACATGAGTCTGTAGCCATCAGAATCTTTTTATATATATATTTTTTGCAGTTTTTTTATATTCAAAAAAGATGGAATCAGAAGGAACATCAATTAAGGATTAACAATTTAACCTGGAAAGCTGTATTTCTCTGTAATGTTTGACACTGTGTTGAGGCAAAATTGTCATTGCAGGATATGAAGCACTTTGTGCGAACCAGCTGGGTGCTGTTTTATAAGGATTAATTGCATACGATTTTATGGGCAATGAAAAGGATTCAGCGTGGACACGTGAAAGGCGGTGAACGTCAGAAACGCAGTAACATCTGACCGCTGTGGACCCAACCAAAATAATACGCCGGTGTTTCTGTTATTGTGCGCTACAAATCTGAGAAGAAACTAGTCCAAAAAACCATTGTGTTGCTGGAAGATTCTGTCCCGGTCTTATGAAGAGATGGTGGAAATTTATTTTGACATAGTGGCCCCTGCAAAAGACATAATAATATACTTTGCCCTCACCAGAAATGATAAGCAAGAAATCTGGAAGGCATACATTTGGCCAGGCTGGCTGTACATTTATACCTGACAGATTTTTTTGACGTGTCTTTTTCTTTGTACATTTTATCCAGTTGTGTGTGTGTGTTTTACCGTTTGGAACCTGTATTATACGAAAAGGCGAAATTATTTAAGTTGCCTTCTGGAGTTGCTTAGCAACAAGTATTACCTGCTTTGTATTGTTGATTTGCAGTTATTACAGGAAATGTGCTTTGGCTGTGCTTACTGACAAAATCACCTCAGTAAAACCAGTTTTTAAGACAAGCACAAGCTACAAAATTTCACGTTTAAAGAACTAATATCAGATTTCCAAGGATAAATCATAGCTTAATGAATCCTGCATTAAGATGGCGGAAAATGCAGTTTAGTTAGCTTGAGGGAAAGTTACCTCTCACTGTGTGAAAATGATTGCAGTGATTCACAGGACATTAAGGCAGCTGTCACAAGTTTGAAATGAGTTGTTCGGTTTCAACTTTCCCTTCCTTTAACATTTTTAACTATGCAGATTTTTTTCCCTTAATACAAAAATAAATCTAAGATCTAACTGGTTCTCGAACATTGGTGGATAGGTGTGATGTAACAGCATGATAAAGAAGAATAAGCCTGGTTTAAGGTTGTCACGTCCATCAGCATGAAGGTCATCAGTCACCTGGCTCACTTACAGCCATGTCGTGCTGCAGGTGTGTGCAGAAAAGTTCCATCATTTCCATCGAGTCAGGTGTCATTTTTTCCCAGGGTGACAGCAGCAGAATGATAAATCAAGTGCCAGAGGAGACCGTGCCCACTCCGGACACTGGTAGAGTTTTCCACACACCCCGACATGAAGCGAAGGCTCACGCTGAATAGCCGCTCTGATTGCACCAGAGCGGCGCAGAGTTTGGATGTTAGCATTCTGGCCCACAGCAGAGTTGCAAATTGCAGTATTGCTGAACAGGCAAAAAAATTACAGATGAGAACCAATCACATGCCAGGATGAGCAAAGGCAAACTAAGAGTATTAAACTGCAATGAGCAAGTCATGCAGAGCTGAGGACGGGCTCTTCTCTCTTAAAATAGCATGAGCCACTGCTGCTCTGTTCTGGCTAATTAGTTTATTATTTAATTTTATTTTTTTGAGGGGCCGCTTTCAGTTCAAGAACGAGGTCAAGGATCAACCTGTTCCTGCCCACCAGGTTGGCACGAAGACGAGCGTATTCTTGAGCTCACATTTGAAGAGGCAGGCCCACTTTGGATTCTACCCCATTAGCCTGTGCCACCCCCCCCATCCCCTTCCCTTTGGACAGCACGTGCCTGTCAGCTGGCAGCAACTCCAGCTTAAAAGCGGTTAAAAAAAAAAAAAAAAAAAAAAAAAAAATTACTTGGCAGTGTGTAAAACCAATAGTGTGGCTCAAGGGAGTGGAGAGTGAGTAGTGTAAGCAGGGTGAAGCATTCTACACAGGTGATGGAGTGAGAAGGAGCAGCAGAAGTGCATCACCATTAGTGTCAGCCTCACTCCAGCTGCGTCAGGATGGCGGAGCGTTGTTATGTAAAGCGCGGCACATGCTCCTTCTGTGTCACCCTGGGTGACGCCGCTTCTGTTACGTGGGCAAGTAATGAGTGATTAATGAAGTCATCGTTTTGAAAAGTGGTTTGGGCGGCCGCCTCCGGATGGCAGGACACCAGGGTACGCGTTGAGGGGAGGATGAGATGCGTAAGCTTCTCCGGGAACCGCCACGGTGCAGAGAAAGGCCGCTCCGTAGCCCTGTGGCCCGACGTCCTCTTTTGTTAACGGCGGCAGGAACACATTGCTGTCGTGTTGGTCACGGTAAAGCTGCGTGCCCCCCTCCCCACACCCCCAGCCTTGGCAGGGTGAGGTATTCCGAATGAGACAGAATCTGACGGATCCATTGTTCAGCTTTATTACCGAGCTGATTCTGGTTTCTGGGACACAGTTTCTTGCACCCTCTCCCTCTTAGTCAGTTTTGAATCGAGCCCAGGTGTAGAGAGTCATCCGACCTCTGCTACAGAGGTGGTTAAAGAAGTTTTTATACCTGCTGACAGTCTATAGTCAGCTGGCAGAGCATCCACCGTAGGCCAGGCTCCAGTAAAGATCACTGTTATTGATATTATATGGGCTCTTGTTCTAATCAAACAGCTCGCAGTTCCTGTTTGCCTGCCATTTATAGGCTAATTAAACAAAAGTTGCAACAAGTAAAAAGTAATCAGACAAGTTTATGAGGCCCACAAAAAGAAAACCGATGACCATAAATTTTGGGCTGCCTGTAGATCCTGTGTGTGTGTGAGTGAAATCCTTTGCGTGGTGAATTGTTTAAGCTCTCGTAAACGATAAAGGAATGTTCACACTTGATGTTGTGTCACAGCTATGTTTCAGTTCATATTCCCAGATCATCGTAATGTGCTGTGGCTCTTTGCAGGGTTGGCACGTTGCACACTCCCATTTCAGATTATCTTTAAATCCACCCTGTGCTGTTTCTGTTTTGCATACATAAAGGCATCCTGATGATTTTAAAATTTTAGTTTTCTCCTTTCCTTCTCGGCCAGCGTTTGTGTGGAGTCTCCAGCGGTCTGTTAAAGCAAAGGGTGCAGCGGGTGTGCCTCAACACCCATCAGCAACTGTTTGCGTGGAGAAGACAGCCACCCACCCGATCTGCCGTCTATGGAGCTAACGCTCCTGGCAGCACCGCAGCACGTCCTCCTGGCAGCCCACGATGCCCACCGTAGCAGTTAGCATTCACAGTGAAAGCCGGTCTCACCCGTACGTCGTTAGCACAGTTGATCGGATTCTTGTTGCTCAGGGGCTGGCCCGGGCTGCCAGAAAACCATCAGGATGATTTTGTGTATTTAGTAAGATTACGGAGCGGCTCCTGATCTCCACCAATGTCATGAGTAAACATTAATGAAAGCCCTGCTGGTGTGATGGATCCTGTGTAACGTATAGAGCTGCACTTCCAGGGAGAGGGGCGGGCGATTGATCTTCAGCGCTTATCTCCACTCGGGGTTATTTTCCATACCATTTGATATGTGGTCATATAATTAACTGCCTGAGTAAGTAGTGTTCATACCATAGAAGAACATATGTTGTGATGTATGGTCAGCTTTAGTGTGTGAACAGAGCAGGCCATCTCACAGGAACCGAGAGAAGCAAGGCCATCCTGGAGATCAGATCTCAGATCTCGCATGTCTTCCCTGATTTAGTCATCAGCAGGCGCTGCTGTCTAGCCCTGTGGCAATTTTTTTCCCCTCCCAATTCCCTGCGCCTGTAAACAGATTCACTTTGGGTCTCTGAGTTTGCCCTCTGATTTGCATTTTGATGCGGCTCACAAGCAAAGTAGGGTAAGCAAATGCTCAGGAAGCCAGATTTTTTGTGCACACACGCGCACACACACACACACACACACACACGTACGCATGTGCGCACACACACATACAGAGGTCTGCCAATCAGAACAGGGAAGCTGGCAAATCAGAAAAGCCCATAGCTGAAAAGCAGCCAATTAGATCACTCGATAGCTGAGGGTAGCTGTCCAAACAAAGGAGCCAAGAAACGGCTGCAGTCAGCCAGCCAGTGCAGCAGAGTGTTGTAAGCGCTGTTAGCCTGCCCCAGTAAGAACACCAGAGAATGGTGGCAGCCCCCCAATAAGAACAGCAGAGAATGGTGGCAGCCCCCCCCAGTAAGAACACCAGAGAATGGTGGCAGCCCCCC
>JABJVR010048342.1:0-24735 GCA_025773905.1 Chitala chitala
CCCCCACCACTCCCCCTTCTTTCACCACCACCCCCCCACACCCACAATGAAACATGACATTCATCTGCTGATGGGACTCCTTCAAATGAGTGTTTTAGCCTGATTGGGAGCCTTCAGCCTGCTGCCAAAGTTTCCAAGATGGGAAACGGCAAACCATTTAGAAATGACTGACAGCTGCTTCTCCTACTTCATCAAACCCCTGTCCGTGTGTGTGTGTGTGTGTGTGTGTGCGCGTGTGTGTACATGCAGTTCAGATGTAATATGCTGTGCTCTGAACTCAACTCAAAATAGTACAAGTTCACACGCTGTATATTTAGTAGACTCCATCATTAAAAACCGCATAGGAGAAGGAGAGGGCCAGCATTAAAACACACGATATGGGAGACAGCATGTGTACAACTAGACTAGACCAAATTAACTCAGTACCGATTCTTAGCTTTTACATGCAGAGTGTGACAGGCAGGCAACTGTAGACGCAGAAAACCGACAGGTCTACAACAACACTGTTGATATACCTATAGCTGAGAAACGTAAAAAACACAATTCACTTAATGAAAATGTGCATTATGGCAAAAGGATCTGAATTCATGCCAGATTAGTTTAAATGATGACTCAACAATTCACATAAATATACGTTATACACCCTCAGACATTGCATAGGCCCAGTTCTGTGTGATAGCGCTGCACTCCGCACTTAAACCAAGTCAAAAACAAGCTCAGCAAAATAGTTCAAACACGTGATTACGGCCAACAACATTCAGAGAAACAAAAGTAATATTTACTAACTCTGGGAAGATGGAGCAGAACAATAGGTTTTTCATGAAAAAGAAGGAACCCTCTACGCTGACAGTAGGAACAGGGAGAGCAAAAAAGAAAACCCAGTAATGTCCTCACACCCTTAATTCTAGCAGTAAGGAAATAAAATCTGGAGGCCAATTTCACTCCTTAACCCTCATTAGACCTGCTCCTTCAGCACACTTATGTGTTCTCAACATTTTTTTTTCACCCTTCAGCCTGCAATTTGAGAGACTCCATTACTATATTTGTTTTAAATCACACACCCTTGAGAGCTAAAACTATATAGCTGTGCAGTTTAATTACAGACTACAGAACCACTAACCATAACTTCTGTTCCCGCCTTCATCACTATCGTTAAAGCACACACAAAAAAAAAAAAACAACAACAAAAAAACAAACACGGAGCTCGCTTGTTAATTAGCTCACGTTTATATGTTGTCGCGGTAAAGCCGGAGAGTGCAGGCTAAACCAGGTGATGGCTGATCCACACCCCAGCAAAGGAGTGGCACAAAGGCACATGCTGCTGTCACAGAAAACACAGCTGAACACACTCTGCATGTGCGGAGGGGGACGGACGGTGACACCAGACTGGCTCCACACAGCTTCTGAAAGGGACATTCCATCATCTGTTTGACTGATTCTCACATCCATGACTCAAGGGTCTTCTTTAACCTGACACCCCGACACGTCTGTGAGCATTGGTCTGTGGACCCTCCAGCATGCGGTGCGGGTAGGTGAGGCTCCTCTCTGGCCGGACGCCCAGCGACAGGTCAATACCTCTCCGGCTGTACACCTCAACCCCCCCTCCACCCCCTTTTCCTCTCCTAGCCACCGACATACATCTTAATTTTCCCCCTTGCTTCAACACACCCAGTCCCAAGAGGTTTCTCTCCTGAATGCATCCACTGTGTACCATCCTCTTCACGCCACTCGGACTACCTCTTACTTTTCCTTCACGTCTACTCCTCTTCCTCAAGAAGTGATGTACACACCTTCCTTCATTTATTCCCTTTCCCTCCTCCTCCATCTTTCTCATCCCTTCAGTCATCATAACATTTGCGAGCACCAGGATTGTGAAAAACAAAACTATCGAACACAAACAGAAAGTTAAATCTGCAAACGCTTATGGTTTCAGTTCTGCTTATACTGCCTTACCTTGCATTAATTTAGTATCTAATATCTACTTAATATATCAAGTTACTAATAAGTGTAATAAAAGTAAGGCATGAAGATAAAAAACTGCACAACAAATAACACCACCAACGAAACCTACAGAACCAACGTTTCACCTTTCCCATACGCGTATTTACACAAACCGGGATCAAGTTGGTAATGATACTAAACATGTTAATTTTACATTTAAGAGGGTTTTAAGTTTACATTTAAGAGGGTTTGAAACAAACCTGTAACTACTTTTAAGTAGGGCAAATTTATCTGTGGTTCTGCCATAATTAACTAAAACAACCAATCCGTTCGTACAAGGCTGTAGAGAGATGTGCGTCTCCAAATGTGGCACGCACGTGCGAAGCCCGTGAAGTCCGCGCGCGTGCCAGTCCTTCGCGCGCATGCCAGTCCCTCACGCGCAGCACGCGGAACGCGATACTCCCGGGAGAGCTCTGGAAAGCACGGAAGATTCATTTACTGAACGGCTGGCAATGTATGAAAAGGGACCCAAATGTCTACAACATATTCAACGTCATAAGCAGAATTTGTATAAACTGCCTTGGCAATAACAAAACAAAAGTACAGGAACAACACAACCACCGCCTTTAGTATCTGGTGTAACCAAATTCTTTCTACATACATACATTTAATTTTGTCATTTAAACACCACCTTTCCCGTTTTTATTTTACTTGCATTCTAAACCTGTTAGTCTGCAGTTAATTCAACCTTTCTTTTTAACTATACACTTAGACTAATGTTACGTGTCCCACTAATGAAATGTCTTAGGTATCCGTGACAAGAGAATACCAATACAAATTAGCTAATTAAGGAATGTGACCCAAAGGCGAAGGTCACCTGGTCAGAATATCCCAACCGCTTCAAAAATAACTGTGATGTACTAAACATTACTTCACACATTCGTGCGAATGCTGTACTAAAATCTCAGTCAACCACTTCATAAAAAAGCTTATTCTTGCAGAATGTGCTCTATCAATTGCACAGAAACAAGTGTGAGCAAGGCGAATAGGCTTACGTAAAATAACATGACATTTGCATTTTTATTATTCTCAACTTTTGTGGCTGCTTAAAACTGCCAAATTCATGCTCGATTTCTGCAGCTTCTATTCGACTTGTTACCATGACAGCCCCTGTTCGACTTGTTACTATGACAGCCCCTGTTCGACTTGTTACCATGACAGCCGGATTCCCAACAGAAACACTACAATACCATTGCCATATGTGATTTCAGAACAAGCCGAAAGTCAGACATGCTACGTTGTAACCATTTTCTCGAATAGGTGCAAGGTTTGCGAGTTGACGTGTAATCATGGCCCAGACTATTCCGAGTACAGTCCTAAAACACGGCAGCTACGTTTAAAAAAAAAATTGCCTTTAGTCAAGTTAACGAATCCAAGATCTCTTCACGCCTGTTTATTCATCCACAGAGGCGTGAAAAGCAGTCCACTGCGCCGAATGCGCTAACGTGCTGCAGCCCAGTAAAGTTAAGGCAGAAGTTAGCGGTACTGGCAGGAGCGCACTCTGCCCAGTCTGCAAACTAACCGCGGCAAACTACTACGTACGGGAGAAGACAAACAATATGTTAGTGACGCAGAGTGTTTACAATAAAATGTGCACTTTAAAGACTGCATCGATGGAGGAACGCGAACTCCTTTAGGAATCCGCTAAAACTCACTTGCGCCTGATACACGTCCGCCCTCTAACAACTCTGATCTTGTTCTTAAGTTCGGTAGCCAGAACCACACCACGCAATCGTAACTTACCGGTAAGGCAGAATAGGAAAAGGAGAAAGCTGGCTTTCAGTTCCAAGTCGAAAGCAGTATTCCTGTGATAATAAAGCAACGTCACCGCCATGACGCTCCGACTCGCACCCGATCTCTCGCTTTCGTCCGCCGACTCTGAACTCCGAAGACTCAGCGGTCGCTTTCCGCAGGGACAGGACTGTGCCTGGCTGTACCATTTCTGTGCTTAAAACGGGGGGGCGGGAGACACCTGACTCTCTAGAAGGGAAACACACACACACATATATATATGTGTGTGTGTGTGTGTGTGTGTGTGTGTGTGTGTGTGTGTGTATGTGTGTGTGGGAAATATAATGTATAATATATATTAGGACTCGAATGTAATACTGCTATGTACTGCAAATTCTTTAAGATGTATGAAATATTACCTAATATATGACTTTTCTTCATATTTTATCATAATGTCATGCTGAAAAAAAAAATCAGCAAATAATATAAAACTGAATTATATTCTAAATATCAAATTATGAATAAACACAGACTTTGTGTGTTTGTTTGACTTCTCCTTAAGGGTTTTTTCTTACATAACTCCTTGATACTTCAGTAGTTTGTACCAGAATTCACTGTAGAGAGCTTTACAAGGTGAAATAACAGTTTTCCAAGGCCCTGTGACTAACACCAAGGACAGTTACACATGTAAATGGCCTGTGGTTATATAATAAAATGATAAATGTATTGCTACAGTGTTGTTAAAGGGTACAGAGAAAACAACACCAGAAAAAATCATATTTTTAAAGTTTTCACATTCCCCTGTGGTTCCCAGATGGGAGAGTCTGAGACTATTGATACGGCACATGCAAAGTTCTGCAAGGCTCATTTTTAAGCCCACCACTGTTCTTCATCTCAAACCAGATGGTCTCCCATGGTTTGTGTGGGTTCTCTTGATGCCGTCCACCAGATCTCACTTGTATTTATGTCTTGCTGTACATTGTGTAGGATGTTAATGTTTTTTCCTAGCATCTTTTCTTCATGACTTTCCTGGTTGTCTTGATCTGTTTATCATCAAATTATCCAGGCCCACGAAGGACTATAAGTCAACAGTTCACCAGATGCATACCTGCTCCAGGAAATTCATGCTGTTAAGTAGTTTATTCAAGTGTCCTCGGTCCTCTTTACTTGGCTACGTTCATTGCAGAAGACAATATAAGAACAGCCTGCTTTACAAAATATGCCCTGTGGCTGAGCTTATTTCAGTACACACACACCTTTTACAGTATCTTTAGGTATACACCTATGGTGTATTACTCACATTACATAAATTATTACAATGTATAATTTGCTATTAAGGTATATGAAATTGAGTTGAGAGGCTGTATTTGTCTGTTGTTTCAATGACGAGTTAAAGACTGGCACAAAGAGATCTCCATCCAACATTGATAACAGCCTTTCAGTGATTGAGGACCAAGTCTAAGGGCCCTGCAGTTTGACATTCGAAAGTAATTTGGTTCCAAAGAAAGGCCATGCTTTAAGCTCAGGACTTGTATCTGATCCATCACTACAGCTAAAAATCCATGAACCACATGTGGCATTTATAAACCAGGCATCCAGGCCACTCACATGATATCAGAATGGCTGGACTACAGGATTATTGTGACATATGGTGGCAGCAGTGGGATTCACTATATGTGTCCCTGCTCTGGCACAGAGGTCAGTGGGACCTGGCAGACAGTGAAGTACATTGGGCTGTATTATTTCTGATGGCATACAACAGCATGTTTTCTGCATATTATTGTATATGTTCCCTTACTCTGGAAAATGTAAGAGCTAGATTTATAATTTCAGGTCAACAACAGGTATGAGTAAACCATGTGTTTTGTGAGGTTGTTAAAAATGATTACCTTTTCTCTTAAGTGGGGAAAGGTCAAAATTAGTTAAATTTGTCTAATTTTCTTTTTTTTTCCTCTATAATATTATGTTGCTTTTGATGTAATTACTAGTATTGTCAATTGACGTCAGCACTTTCCCTTATAATTCCATGGAATATTTAGTATTGTCAGACATGCATTTTAACTTCTGGTTAAATGGTTCAACATGTTCTCTCAGTGTTCAAAGAAAATTAGAGGCTGTTTGTAAATGCCTGGATTACTTTTAGTTGAGGTAAAAATACAGGGTGCTATTGGTATAAAAGAGCTGATTATTAATTTGTGATTATTTGATTATGATTTTTTTTTTCATTTAAGGTAAATGAGTTCTGACTGAGTCTGTGCTTGCAAGTCTTTGTTACTGTTCTGCCTTATACTGTTCTGTAGAAGTTTTTACAAACACACTAAGTGAGAAACACTGACCAGCCGTGCCTCTGCTGTTGTGTTTGAATTTGCGCATGCTGTCCAGTTCGTGTCAGTTCACAGCTACAGTTCTGGCAGTGAGTTCTGGTGTAAACAGGTCCAACAATGGAGGGCACCAAAATGGGATAAAGGTGATCTATATCACAAAGGAGCCATGTTTCCCCTGTTGTCAACACAACTGAGCTTCTGAAATTGCTTCAGAAAGCTCTGCACAGAGACCCATCGTCACGTGGATATTTACAAGCATGACAAGTAAAATGTCCAAAGCTGATGAAAAATTGAATCCAGAATGTCAGGTAGCAAGAGCTGCTTAATAATAATAATCAAAAAATCTGCCCATTAACATTTTAACAAATTCTAGTTAGTTGCAGTTTAGTTTGCAGTTTCCTAAGATTCGAATGCAGAAACTGATGGACAGCAGTGCTGGTAGGCAAGTAAAAATCGTGAGAAATGGAGAGAAGTGAGTGACATCACACTCGTACCAAACAGGTCCATAAGCCTGATCCTGAGGTGCCCTCTAATGGACTTTACCTGGACTAGAAGTGTGTGTTCAGTGTTGTAAACACATCCAACCTTAAGGAATGCAACTACATACCTTTAAATTCAAGTGTTTGTATCAATGACCCTATGTATACATATTTGTGTTTAATAAGGAAGCTGTTTTAATTTCCTGTTATGTATCAATATCCTTCTTTAGCATAAACGCCTTGATGGTTGTACTCACTTTTGAAAGGAAAAAAAAATACAGGTATGTTTTTTGACACATTCGAAAAGACGTATTAATAGTCACTGAGTTCTGTAACTTCACAAGTCAATAATTTACTTAATGTTTATTCATTTACCTATTTGCATTCCACTTTATTTATTCCTGTGAAAATTTACATGCCTTTCACGCCCTACACCACCCTCCACATACATTAGCAAGCTAACTCCAGATTTCTCACAAGGAAAATGATCAGATTCGTCCAGAGTGATTGACCCAGGCCTGACCTCCGTGGGCCTAGCTATGGACGTGTGCCAAACCAGTGCCTCGCTAACTGGAATCAGACTTACTCCAGCACGCACAGAAGTGCTGTAATCTTTCTCATCCCACAGGCCTGCATGAGTTTACTGCAGTTATGTGGAACCAGACACCCCCTCGCTCTCATATGACAGAGAGCTAAAAAAGCTACGTAACTTTGCATTGCAAAACCCCAAAGCATGGGGGCAATCTGCTATATTATATACAAAGAGATTTAAATGCGTATATAAAAAAATAATCAAATCTAGGACGGTTTTAACGTTTGGACAGCGACAGTAGCCCATAGCAGGGAAAAGCAGCTATGACAGGTGTAAAAGGTGTGTTAATTCCTTTCCTAGGATGGTGGGCCAGAGAAAAAAAAAAAAAAACAAAGTCAGACTGTTTCTAAAAATAGGTTGGGAGAAGGGGATTGGATGACACTAGGACAGAAACCAACTGCCAAGCGTGACAAATATTTTAACGACAGAAGAGTGTGATGGCATGATAAGAGTTGGAAGAATGTGGGACATGTTTCAATGGAGAGACAGATTCTCACAAACACACATAAACGTAACACAGTACAGCAGCGTCAATCAGAAGGCGTGATGTTGAAGTGCAGAACGTTTCCCCAGCCAAGAGGGGCTCACCAGTCACAACAGCAGGGCCCCAGGCATGCGAATACCAGGCCGTGGTGTAATTAGGCTCCGTAAGAGGCTGAACACATCGAAACAGAGAAAATCAGCAAAATTCTCAGTACAGTGGCATATTCTCCAGGTTGGTGTTAAAAACTTGCACGATGGTTCTGAGAGTCTTCAGTGGCCCCGTTAAGTACGAAAGGCAAAACGGTGGCTTACTGTCTCACGCTGAACAGAAAATCCTGAGCTGGAAAATTCTCAAGCTGGATAAGTGTGCTGACATTCACAGGTAGAGTGTTGACATTAAAAACCATGGTGTGTTTTAACAGAGTGGTCTGTGCCAGGCCTCATTGTAAGACCAGAATATCTAGGCAAAAGTAGCTTTAGTAAAGGGGTCTGGTATCCATTGTTACATGTACAGAACTCAGTCCATTATATTGTGCTGTAAAAAAATCATACCATGTCATATTATATAACATTGTATAGCAGATTAGACTGAAGCTAGACTGAAGACCTTCTCCGTTTTCTCAGGTTCTGCTTGACCTCCAATCCCATGCGTCTTTCTAATCTTAAGAAAGACATCAAGAAAAAAGTTTTTTTTTGTCAACACTGTCATTGAATAGTTTTATAATTATTTTTTCAAAAGTGAACCCAAGTGTTTTTGCCATTTGCTCAAGGTTATCATCACAGTAAGCAACTGTTTTCTTTTTCTGTTTCTTTCAGCCAGCAGTATTTATGACTAACTTAGGTTGTCAAGGCTCTCACAATAATTAAATTTTGTTCCTGGCAACATGTTTCTGCAACATTTTGAAAATCAAACATTCACTGGAACAAACTGGGAAGATTTACATCTTACTCACAAATTTGGCCCAGAACCATATCTGTCAACTTTTATCTGTATTTGTATCCCAGTTAGTCCCATGTTTTTCCTCTCCATTTAGGCCATTAACAAAACAGCTTGAAGGTTATGCTTATTTAATTGGACTAAAAGTAATTGCTGTATTTTGCATGCTTAAGTGCTTGGGCAGGTTGAAATCATGTCCTTCCTTTGGATTATCTGTCTGTTTTCCACTGTCTGTTTCCCAGTTTCAACCCTGGCTTCCAGAATTTCACAATGACAGTTTGAGTCCAGAGGGTCCTGATGCTTACTTAACTATGGCAACTCTAGTAGGAATGTATACAGCCACAGGTCATGCAAAGTTACCAGGCAAGAAACTTAGCTCATTGAGATAGATGCCCAAATCACTCACTTGGAGAAATAATCAAACTCTTATCCTGACAACGATAGATTTCTCCTGCAGCAGACAAATTTGCTCCACTAAATCCACCCTGTAAAAACCCACAGTAATCACAGTCAAGCATCTGATATTTATCCAGGTCACACAGTACTGATGTAATGGGGTCGGCCTTGCCACAATTCCAACCAACAGAGCTTGCACAAAGTTACAAAACAAGTGGATACCCCCCCCCCCCCACAAACACACACACATACACCCAGGAAAGAAATCAAGCTCTTGTCCTGACAACTAGGGGTTACTTACCTCTGCAACAGTCATTCAATATCGAGATTAGTACCTCAAACCCAGATTTTTTTCTCCCTATGCTGATGTAGGTTTCCGCCAGGTGTTTGGTTTTCCTCCCACAACAAACAGATGTTTCAGTCATATGGAGTGCTGTCTTTAAATGGACTCAGCACATGTCCTGCAGTAATCAGGTATCCCATCATACCATGGAATTTCCAACCTTGCATCCTGAACTTCCTGGAAAAAGTTTCATGATCACTGCAATCTTATGTCTGGACAAACACTTCTGGAAAAAACCTATGATCATAGTAAGACAATGAAAAAATATGTACTGATACTATCATGTTTTTATACTCTTTTAAAAATGTTCCAGATGCTTTTACATGCTGACTTACTGATATGCATATGCACCACAACATATAGTAATGATTTGTCTATCTTAATTTCACCATAAAAATGACAAAGATGTGACCCAACTGGACACTGCAATAAATCACCCTTGAGGGGGGATAACCAACCCATCCTCTCTTTTTTTAGCGCAAAAATAAGTTTTCGATGTCTTGTGTTACAGCATTGCTTATGGTCCCATGATTAGAATTGCAGAAAAAGTTAGTGATGGATGAATTTAGGAGAACTGCTTTCAAAGATGATTAAATGTATAAACAAAGTCAAATCAATAAAAGGTATCCTTATTTCAGTTTTGCCGCAATGAGCCAGAGAGGGAGTATTTATCTTCTATGAAAGAGAGTTTTTGTTTGCATGCGTGTGTGTGTGTGTGTGTGTGTGTGTGTGTGTGTGTGTGTGTGTGTGTGTGTGCCTGCGTGAGTACATTTTGCACTCCTCTGTCCCCAAAGCCCTTCGGTCCTGCATGACACAATTTCCCTAGCTTTCATTTCATCCTGTCATCATATAAAACCAATAGACAGAACCTGCAGTACTATGTTTTAAAATTTCTGTCCTTACTCGGTGTGGTTATTAACACAACAAAATGAGGTGTTTTCTAATGCTGAGCAAGAAGAAGATTTAGGCTTTATTTCAGTCAAAATGTTTGTGTACAGGAATAGAAATAACATTAACATCAGTATGAAGAAACACCAGCGGTTCTACCTTTGCACTCCACGCGTTTGTCTTTGAAGGTGTTCAATTTCAGCCCGTCATTCTTTTCCAGCATCACGTGGAGAGTAATTATTAATACTGGGGACAACAAGGTCAATTTGAACTGAAACCGAGTACAGCCGGTACTGAACAAGTGAGAGGAATGGGGAGAAATTCACAGAAGACCACTGTCTGTATTATGAGTATAAAGACCTTTTGTGGTTTGATGGCGTACTTCTGACATCCCTGTAGTACTGTACAAACTGATTTTTTTAAAATGAACTTAGAACGACGATCCTGTGGATGAATAGCATCATCGATGCAGGGGGCATGAGTTTGAGTAAACTCCGGCAGACAGTGGAGGACAAGAAGGCCTGGTGTGCTGTGGTCCATGGGCTCACAAAGACTCCGACATGACTAAATGACTGAACAACAACATCATCATTCTGATATTTGAAGATTTTTTCTGCCAACCTAATGTTACGGGCATGCATGAAATACATTAAACTTTTTCTTACAAGAAACTTTTTCTTACGAATTCCATCAAAACCACCCGGCACGTTAAAAGTGGCATTTTAATGGAATTATAGTACCATCTGCTGATGGGTTTGTAGTACTGCGTTGCACTATGCTTATGTGATTGAATACAGACGCAGTACCGTACCATTGTTAATCTTAAATTTGGTTCTTAACAAGACGCGAAATTAAAATTAATTGAAATATCTTTGTTTTTCGAAAAATTCTGTTTTTTACGTAACGGCCCAAGGCAGCCACGTCCACTGCAGTGGCCTACGGTATATTAACAGCCCACGCTTTAACTGCAGCCGCCAATAATGCCACAGGGACTGAAACTCGGCCAAAACGTAACATTTATTACAAGGCATTAACAGAGTTGCTTCGTGTATCCTCGTTTCCGTTCTTTGATTATCCAATACTTTTATGCAAATTTGTATTGAACACGCCATAAATATGGCATACAATTCCAAAATACAGTAGCTGTCAGAACAAAATGTGGTTTTGAGAGTGTAATATTTTGTTTGCAACACTTATTAAATTTAGCTATTTAAAATTTATTTTAATTTTAGCTATTAAATTTAGTCCTCTTCGGGTGTCCCATGTTCTACTGTGTTTACATGCAAATCAGTAGTCTGATTACAAATCGGAGGAAGGTTCCAAAGGGCCACAGATCACTGAAAGGCAAACAAGTTTGTTTTATTGGCTTTCTAAATAGTTCTGACGCAAGTTGGGTGTAGTCTCGGATCACAAGTCCGAACGATGAACCGGAGAATGCAGCCAAACCCTTTTAGAAGAGACTGAACAAGAGGAAAACGTTTGGCAAGCAGGACAACACTGGGATCTGTTCCAGCGTCAGACATGCTGGCCAGAACACACTGATGACGTGCAGGGACAGTGCTTAGTCCAGCCACCAGCGCCCTGTCTAAAGGGCACTTACAACGAACTAGTAAATATCGATGGTGAACTCAACTAGGTACCACAACTGGTGCTATCCTGCCATATATCGTGTAATAGAGACATAAGTATTTATAGAACTGGAGACACTGTTTTATGTATTAAAAACCGACTCATTCTTATGAATATTGGTGTCATTTTTCCAAACGTATGAGGCAAGGATCTGATTAGAACGTGAAGCCAAGACTTATAATTTTATGTCCCGTTCCATTGCCAGTTATCCATGTATGCCATGAGAATCAGCAGTGAAATTTTAACATGAAGGGGTAAAAAAAAGTCTGCAGTTCCATCCATCCATCCATCCATCCATCATCCAATCCTTTATCCTACTCAGGGTCATGGGTGGCATGGAGCCCATCCCAGGCAGCCTAGGGCACAAGGCAGGGGACACCTTGGACAGGGTGCCAACCCATCACAGTCATGATTGTTAATTTCTTCACACATCACCGCACCTTTATCGTAACGTGACTCAAAGTTTTTGCTGTTCAACAACAGGTCAACCATTAAAATTGAAGGGCATTTTCCCAGGGTGAGGACCACCTACAACTTGCCAGTTAATAGTCCAAATAATGACACCTGGGCAACACTGATTGGCTAGTCACCTTTTGTTTCAAAACTATTGGCTGGATAATTTCAGGCACTTGGAGAGAATTGGCCAATGACTATAGCATGCTGATAAGATGGATGGCATTTGCATGCCCATTTTGGGTTGGAGTTATTTTGGTAAGTTTTGTGGCTCAGTGGGTCACACCTCCAGAGTGGCCAAACTGCCATTATTTGCCTGTGAAGTTCATGCATTCTCTTTGTGCATATATACTGTCACTTCAGCAGCCCAGTGTGGGACAGGTTATCTTTCTGTTCCAAATTCCTTTTAGTGTGTCTCTTTGATGATTTAAACAGCAGCACCATCTATGCCCCTCAGAGCAGACTGGCTTAGTCATATGTACGTTATTCTGCTGGCTGAAAAAGATGAAATTTTGAGGCAAACTGCCAGACTGCACCAGGTGCTGAGTGTACAGCTCATGATGACACCCTGGCTGTTGGTTTTGTTTTTCCATCTCTAAACTTGTGGGCTAGATTTTTTTTTAAACATCAGGTTTCATACAGTATATTCATATTCTTTTCAGGTTTCATACAGTATATTCATATTCTTTTAATGTATCTCCATCTCACTGTCACAAATCTTTTTAAAAACCAAATGTTTCATGTCCATAAAAAAAATTTATTCTCTCTGGCCAACCTTCATTCCACAACGATACAAGTGAGTTTGTGCACATAAATAAAAAGGTAATCAAGTGATCTCTCTCTCTCACACACACACACACACACACACATCCACAAAATGTGCCATAAATTAGTCTCCACCAGATCGTAACAAGAACAGATAAAGCTAAAACTTGATCTTCTGTTTCACATCCTCCATGTCCAAAGTAGCAGGCAGCTGGGTACCAAACTGACACAGCTCTGCTGTAACCTATGGTAATTGACAGGTGTTCATTCAGCCGTCTAAAGATTAGTGGTAAACAATCTTGAGAACATCTGTTATCATTATATAATGGAAGCTTGTTCCCTAGTGTGTTGAGGACACACCCCTACTGCATCACTCATGACAGTCACATGATGCTGTCACGGGACAAGTTTACTTCACAATTCTGTTCCATAAAGAGCAAATGCCAAGTCTGGCACCATGATAATCAAGACTATTTTTTTTCCTTCTTAAACAAGGTTATGGCACTTATTCAGTCTTCTCGAAGATAGGCTTCAGGAATGTCCTCCATGTTCCTCTCAACGGTGGCTGCAAACTCAGCAATTCGCTGGATCTCCTCCGCCTTGGTCTCTGCTAGCTTGCGCTCCGCCACCAGCGACAGCTGCCGAACGTGCTCCACCTGAGACTGCGCCACCTGCAGGTTGCTCTGGGCCGTGGCTGATGCCTCGTTCGCCCCTGGAACACAAACTGAAGTGAGCAACAGAGACAGGATTCTGTATTGGTGTTGCACGACTTTTCACAGCTAAAATTCACACAAGTCAGACACCTCACATCTAGCAGCTGAGACTGCTCCTAACACACACACACACACACGCACACACACACCTGCGTTGTGTGCTGCTTCAGCTGCCAGCTCACAGATGCTGATGGCATTCATCCAGTTTGATTCAAATCGCTTACACTCATCCAACTTGTCTCCAACCTGGAGAAAATGAGGAAAAAAGAAAAGGAAAATCTTCAGTTTTATGTCTAACATAACTAACAACACTGCTGCAAATAAATTCAACATGAAACACTTTTCTACAAAACTTCTTAATGTTTTAAACGTATAGTTTCCCCACTCGTTTCAGCCTCTCCCACTGACACGGCAACGTGACCCTTTGAAAGGTCTGTTTCAATGGAGGCCTGAGTTTGGTCACCATACAGGGCAGAGCAAGAACCACATTAAAATGAGAGAAGACCTACCTCCACTCGCTGGCCTATTATAACCTGCCAAATGGCGTCCTCCTCTGCAGGAGTGAGCTTGCCAAGGGACGTGAGGTACCGCTTCTGCAGTGCAATGAGCGTGTGCAGAGCCTGTGGAAGCAGGGAACACCGGGTCAGCGACAACAACAGTGCGCTGGACCTCTGCTCACGTGGTGAGAAAACCAAAAACACGATAAGAACTGCTGCGCCTGTCCATCCTGGAAGTTAAGCAGCCGCTAAGACATTACTGCAAAGTAGTGTTTGATATGCTTCCAGTGCAACCTCTGTGCTGCATTCCACAGCGTTAGTTCAAAAGAAAACTGTGTGGCAGTCTTACTCTGGTGTACTGTGTGACGGCATCCACAAAAGCCAGCGTGGTCTGGGACAGGTAAGTGTTCGCACTGTCCGTCACCAGGGACGATGCCCTGCGGATGAGGGCTTCATGGGACAATTCTTCTATTTGCTGCCATAAAAGAACAAGAGGCAATTGGTTTTGGAGCAGTTTAATGGTCAGTTAATCTCACTCTTCTGCTGCAGTTAAAAACGTCACGTACGCGCAGCTCGTCGTGGGCTGCGTCGCCTACCTTGGAGAACGGGACTGCGCACAGTCCTCCACCGACGCCCAGAGAGAGGCAGCTGGCGCGCGCCGTCGTGGGGAGCCGCGCGAGCCTCTGGCGCGTGGGTCTGGCGGCGGTGAGCGCGCATGCAGCGTCCCTGCGTGCCACGCGAACAAGTACACGTGGTTAGCATTTTACATGTAAAAGGCAATACGCAAAACGTAATATAACATACAAAAAATCTGTAGCGAATACGAATTAAGAACGGGGGGGACCGGTTTCCCACCCATGACAGCTACGGCAATTAATTGTAAAAGTGTTGGTTTGGACATAAATAAGGACAACTAACTATGGTCTTCTTTGTTGGCAGATAACTTATTAGAAACCGATGTAAGAAGCGTAGTGCTGTGTGATCAACGAGGACTGTTTAGTAATGAATATCAGCATGATATTAGCGAGCTACATTACCAAAGAATGTCTACGAATATACACTTAAGTTAATCTGACACACGCTCAAAACCTATCCAAACAATTGTAATTTACTGTGATATATAATTTATAACACTGAAAATGAACGCTGTTTACCTCAAAAAGGCTACACGGGAGAGACCTCTCGTAAACGCCGCCATGTTGGTTCGAAGTTGAAGGAAGTCTGTCCGACCGTGCAATATCTCCCCCGTGGAGCATTGCAAACAGATTCTAAACGCTTGCATTTTTCGTTTTCTTTTTGTAAATACGTACTGGTATTTAAATAAAATAATAATAAATTTTAAATTATTGCAAATGTATATAATTCCCTATTAAGCCTTTGCTAAAGTTTTCCGTGTGTGCGATCTGTCGCCCCCTGGTGTTTGTGCCTATAAAGCGCTGATTTCAGTTCGGTCCGGCTTCCCTCTGTCCTAATGCTCTGTGATGAGTGAGCCCTGGGTATTTATGCGAGCTTTGGTGCTGACTCGTTTGACCATTACATCGATCTGTTTGCTTACTTCTAAAAACATTGTTTTCTGATTAAACATCTATTACGCATTATGGCGTCTATTACGTTGGAGGTACACACCTCTTTTGAAAGCAACAGCAGCCAATGCTGTTAATGTGTAGCCTAATCAGACTGTGGACCTTAGTCTTCATCACAAGCGGCAGTTTTGCATTCAAACCCTATTTTCCACACATTGGTCCCGTGCTGTAATAACGGGGTCGATCTTGCCATCGTTCAAACACGCATAACTGCTGCATGGCGTTTCCACACAAGCGAATGGTCTATATAGTTTGGTTCCATTATTAAAGTCAGGAAAAAAACCTTTGAAATTTCTGGTCCAGACGTTCTGTGGCTCCTGTAACATTTGTTATTGTTATTTCGGATGTATGAGAATACTGCATATTGCAATTACACAATTTGCTTTGCCCTTTATCTTACCCTAAACTATTTCTACAAGACTTTAATAATGGCTCCGTCTTAACTGATCGTAATAAATTCTGACTAAACATATATTTTTTAAATGAACTTCAGTCGGTGACTTGCTGCAGTGGCATTGTGTTCTTGCAGTCATAATTTGCGTGCTCTTAACTGTATTGAACTACTGCACATTAATTCTTTGTATAATACTGTTGTGTCATGCACTTTATGGTACAAATTGTTTGTCATTTGTTATTTTAGAATTACTTGTAAATCTTAAAACGAATAAATTGCGTTTCTGCGTGGATTATCATAATATAAGTGTTTTAAATCGCAAAACAGGCCTACGGCGGTTACACAGAAATCCTACATTTCTGTTTTTTAAATTAAAATTCGTTACATACTTGTATTTCGATGTTTTTTACACAAAGTTCCATTATCTAGTGTGTAGGGACATATACTGTATAAACTGAATAATGTAAAATTACCGTAACTTGTCTGATTTCGTGTCTCCACTAGGTGGCACGTTCTGTCCAAAGAAAAAATTAAATAGGATTAAGAAAGTGACTATATACTAAAAGTCAACGTGCAGATAGTCACATAATCTAAGGGACTTTATATAATTATTATATAATAATTATTCATGTTACGAATAATAAAAATCAGAGTTCATAATGCATTGACCAAAATTTACACAGACACGAATGAAGCCACTTTGACCATTTGAGATTTAAAGTATGACGGATATTCTTTCGGGTTATCTTTAAGTTATGAAAGTGTGCAGATGCGCTATTTTAAGACAGGGCAAAGCACAGGGGATAGCAACTTTAATTTTTATGTTTGTGTATGTGTCAGCATATCAAGAAATACTGTTCTTTTGGGATCTTGAAACTGAGTTTCTCTTTGTGGACAACACAACATACAATAATTAGCAAAATCAAAGACACCATGCAAACCAAAAGAGGTATTTCTGCGTCTTGACATCTTCACAGACATGCATGTGATTTATATGCATTTCAATACAAAGTTTGTTACAGATGTCTAGTTCACTATACTTATACAATCAGAAAACTGTTGGTTTCTTGAACTCCCTGGTCATAGTTTACTTACTGAGTTACATTTTTTAAAGGCGGGGGTTGTCTTCTAAAAGACAATTTTCTACACGTTGTAAGGATAGTACTGTACTACATA
Organism: Chitala chitala; assembly: GCA_025773905.1. Taxonomy (NCBI): domain Eukaryota; kingdom Metazoa; phylum Chordata; class Actinopteri; order Osteoglossiformes; family Notopteridae; genus Chitala; species Chitala chitala. The sequence continues at coordinate 17,385 of JABJVR010048342.1, forward strand.
CATGCCTCTGGAGTTGAGCATCAGGCCTTTGTCTTCAAATGTATTTAAGTCCGACAGACTGTCAATGTCAGCAAATTATTAGGGTTACTAGACATCCAGCAAAAGGAGGACACATCCTCATTTTTGACGTCGTGTCCTCCGTTCAGCAGACATTGGCCTAAAATGTGAAAATGTCTGGCTTTCATCAGTCACTGATTTGGCCGTGTTGTTGGCTGTAATTACTCGCCATCATCTCTATGTTTTAATCGTAAAGAGCAAATCTGAGGCTCGAGCCACTCGACCGCACAATGCGTGTTCAATGCGTTAATTAGTATGACCCTGTTTTAATAAATCAGCACGGCCATGCACATTTTTGTGTTGTTATTTGTTATATATATATATATATATATATATAAATATTTATATTTAAATTTTTTTTTTTTCCTTTGTTCTGTATAAGGCTTTGTCCTCCTTTTTCACCTTCAGTGTCCTCCTGTGGATATGCAGGTATCTGGTAACCCCAGGTGCTGTGCAAAGCGATGGCAGTATGAGCACCTCTGCTTGGTCAGCCTTTCAGCTGTCTTTCTCGTTGCAATGTTTACAGGCACAAGGGCAGCGCTGGTCACACAGGACTAGGTGTGCTATGCTATCTCTGACCGTCTTCCTGTACACACGGAGCAGAGTGCAGGAGTGCGTGGCACACAATCAGCGGTACTGCTGTGTCAATGACCAGAACACATGTCCAATACTCTGGCCACAGGTGGACAAGCAGCTATCAGCCTGCCTGTCTTCAGTCTACAGGAGTCTAAACTAAGGTCAGGGCTGTAAACGACGGTGTGTTTTTAAACCTGCCTCTGGAGTAGGGAACCAGGGTATCAAAGTGACATCATTGTATCATGTAAAATGACCGATGTCCTGGTAACGCATATTATGGGGGGAAAAAAGTCCTGTTAACTAGTCTTGTTACAGCAGACAGTCCTAAACAGCACCTCCAAAAAGACTACTGTGCGTGTTATGGATTTCCAGAAAATCCACTGAGGCCCAAGGGGGATGATCCTTAACTGTAAAATTTTCATAGTGATATAGCTTGTTTACTAGTTCAGCCATGATGTCTTCTTAATGCACTTCTTAAACTGGTTCTTAGGAAATTATGTCCACAGGTCGTAGAAGATGTTGGGCCTGTGCACAGCAGAATTCATACTGTTAGTCATTCTCACATATCTCTGCCTGTCCTTCCTCTTTCACAGCTATTTTATTTATGGCTGTGAGGTTATTTATTAAGTACCGGTTTCTCTAATCCATCGGTGCAGTAATTTTTAAAAACAAAATGCCAGGTTCCACAAAGGGCCTGTCCAATCAGATCATGTGTAACAGGCCCAGGCAGAGGAAGTGTCCTCAGACCCAGGTTCCACAAAGGGCCTGTCCAATCAGATCATGTGTAACAGGCCCAGGCAGAGGAAATGTCCTCAGACCCAGGTTCCACAAAGGGCATGTCCAATCAGATCATGTGTAACAGGCCAAATTGGAAGGCGCAGTGAGAGTGCCTTCACATCCAAAGTGTCCGAAAAAGATTCAATATAGTCTGAAATAAAATAGGACTTACTTCATGTTTTTCCATTATGTAACAACAGATAATTTCATATTTTATGCTAAAAAGAAAGTACTTTTTGAAATACTGTACTGAACTATTAAATATCCATCCATGCATTCATCCAACCAATCGCTTATCCTCTGCAAGGTTATTGGGAACTGTTAATAAATACTCTGACTTTTTTCTTATAGGTGAGTTTGAAGGATACCCTGACTAAGATTGCTGATCTTGTTAGTGGTCAGTTCAGTAGAACTTTTCAGGTCAGGGTAGGCTAGAGACCAAACAGACTTCACCTACCTGTGAGCTTTGACCTCTCTTACGGCAAAACTGACAGTTAATGTAGCTGTATAGAGAGAAACATAACTACCATTAAAGAGTCAACAATTTATACCACCATTATCTCAACATGTGACCACGTGACACTGCTCTCCATACACACGACCACGTGACACTGCTCTCCATGCACACGACAACATGACACTGCTCTCCCTGCATGTGACCATGTGGCACTGCTGTCCTAACATGGCTGTAATCCTTACCCTGTTCATTTACCGCTCAGTTTACTCTGTATTTGATTTTCCTTCTGCAACCATACTTAATACTTTTTTAAAAGGGAAAAGGTAAAAAGCACTTTGTGTCTTTATATATATCACATTTGATACATAACAGGACAAAGGCCTGCAGGCTGAGCTGTTGTACTCAGCTGCGTTTACAGTTTAACATGATGAAATACCGCAGGGGTTATTGCAACATGGAGCTAAAGCAAACTTAATGTTACGTGTAAACTGTGTGTGCTTTGCAAAAAGGGGGGAGTACCTGAAACCTCCAGAGTAGCATGCTGCCTTGTTAATTAACGTGGTCATTAATTATTAACGAATATTTACCATGTTACACTTAATTGCTTGGCTTGTCCTTTCTGTCGGGTAAACAAGGTTTCTCCATAAATATTCATATTAATAGCCAATTACATTGGTATTATTTCATCAGGTAAAGTTGGCAAAAGGCTGGCTACATGCACTATAATCTAGAGATATGTTTTTGATTACTTTATGTAGGCCTGTGTCTTTGCTAAATCCTTTAATTCACAACTATTTATCCACTTCTAAACTAAAACAGCACTTAATTTGAATCGCACTTTGAATGAATAAAGAAATGAATGTTTATTGTCATGTAAACTCTACGTTGCAGAGGCTCCACACAGCTCACAGTGTATGGTAGGCCTTTAGCACTTAATGTAAACTCTACGTTGCAGAGGCTCCACACAGCTCACAGTGTATGGTAGGCCTTCAGCACTTAATGTAAACTCTACATTGCAGAGGCTCCACACAGCTCACAGTGTATGGTAGGCCTTCAGTACTTAATGTAAACTCTATGTTGCAGAGGCTCCACACAGCTCACAGTGTATGGTAGGCCTTCAGCACTTAATGTGAACCCTAATTTGCAGAGGCTCCACACAGCTCACAGTGTATGGTAGGCCTTCAGCACGTAATGTGAATCCTAATTTGCAGAGGCTCCACACAGCTCACAGTGTGTGGTAGGCCTTCAGCACTTAATGTAAACTCTATGTTGCAGAGGCTCCACACAGCTCACAGTGTATGGTAGGCCTTCAGCACTTAATGTGAACCCTAATTTGCAGAGGCTCCACACAGCTCACAGTGTATGGTAGGCCTTCAGCACTTAATGTGAACCCTAATTTGCAGAGGTTCTGCACAGTTCTTCTAGTGTGGTAGGCCTTCAGCACTTAATGTGAACCCTGCTTTGCAGATGTTCCATACAGCTCACAGTCTGTAGCAGGCCATCAGCAGAATGCTCAGACCTTGATCTATGGAGGCGGGCTTCTGCACACAAGCCAGTCTGTCTTCAACAGGTTAATGGCCCTTGCACACCTCGAATGTCCTGAAAGACTGCTGGGCGGCATAAGTTGAAGCTTTTTGAAGAAGACCCCAAAGACACTGCTGTCACCTCTTTCCTTTCTGTCCTTGACTTGTTTTGCTTTGCATGTACTTCAGCATATCTTGGGGCATCCAGACAGATGTGTTCCTGTCATTAAAAGCCACACACATGTCATGGGTGTGTGCGTATCCATCCATGAGTCTAATACTATGAAGGTTTACAGCAAGACATAAGCCTCAATCCAAAGACTGATTACTGTTATTTTCCTTACTGTAAACACCAAGGGACAGAAGGATACTTTTGGTTTCCAAAAGGGAGTCATTTTTGAATCTCAGCTGCATGCATGAGTCTACTGGACTGTTATCAAAATGAATTAATTATGCTTTAATCACCAATGATTTAAATGATTAATGAGGGTGTGTTATGGTTGGTTGCACAGACATGTTTACTGTCCCTTACCTTTGGGACCCATTGCATCACCTAGCCTGTTTTCCTGCCAAGCAAACATCTAATTCCCATGAATGAATGGATTCAACAACTCTACAATAATTAACTGCTCATTTAATGAGTTTTGGCACAGGTTAATTAGACTCATGGGAGAATGTAATGTTTTGTACAGTAGATGACCTCATGGCGTGATGTTGGTCTTACAGTCTGTATAACCATCAGTGAGGAATCCACCAGCAGTAATGTGAAGGGTATAAGCAGCAGTCTGAGACCACAGCGGCTTAGGCCTGCTCACATTTCAGTGCAATTTATTGTTGTTTTGACACCGTCATATATGATATTGTCATAAGATATGCAAAACCACATGGTATACTTTTGAGTTCACAATGTATAATTTTTTTTATAGTAACAGGCTTAGAGAAAACGACAAGGGACATTGCTGTCCTTGTTCTGTCACTGCTGTCCTATGTTTGTCACTGCTGTCCTAGGTCTATCACTGCTGTACTGAGTCTGCCACTGCTATCCTGGGTCTGTCACTGCTGTCCTGAGTCTATCAATGTTGTCCTGGGTCTGGCACTGCTATACTGAGTCTATCATTGCTGTCCTGAGTCTGTCAGTGCTAAGACACACCAGACACAACAGACTGTCTCAAGTCAAGCACGATGCACAGTTAGTCCTAGAACACCAGCATTCCAGTGACAGTAACAGAATTCAGCGAGCTGACATGGGCCCCTCCAACCCTTGACATATCCTGTCCTCTTAATGCTACCAGGTCTTCCACATGCCCATACAAATAACGCACAAACCTCTCCTCAAGTCCCCATCAAGGTGCCACAATACAAGGAGTCTAAGAGGAGACAGGAGACAATCACCAAGCATGTTCTTCCTCAAATCCATTGAACTCAAGATACAAATGACATGAGAACAAATATTTAGCCCACAGTGATATATAAGTTTATATAAGGCCTTTGTGCAAATTTCTGCACTTGCCTTTTGGTCCATGTTTAATAAAGACATCATGATGATCTGTTTAGATTTAAGTTTGCCATCCTGTTCTAGAATAACTAAAGGAGATTGACAGCCATCACTCACTATTCAAAGCTTTGCATTATATTACATAATTCTCTTTCCATGGGAGGTAATTTATTGTAGACAATGTTGTCATTGATGCAGAGGAACTGATTAGCCTGAAGTAGCAAGACTCCTTAGGAGAAAATGCTGATGATTCACATTATCCCTGGTTTGACTTTTTAAGGCTACTAAGACAGTTATCTTCCTGACCTTTGTCCTTTCTTTGATTCCACAGTCAAATTTAGAAAGCACGGTTACCTTTCTCAATGTCATGCCTATTTTTCACATAAGCAAAGGAAACAGAATAACATCTGGGATATAGATCATCTCTTGGTTTATCTTTATCTACATCAGCATAGTTGTCCTATTAACTTTCAGTAAGGTCGTAGTCCTGGAGACACCCCTCTGCTGCCAGTTTGGTCACATGGCCTTCACATGCTCCTCACAAACTCTCTGCAGTTGAGCCTGGTGCCCTACATCGGCCTTGATAAGGGTTTTTAATGACATCCTCATTGCATCTGATGCTGGTGATTTTGTGATTATCGTCCTGCTTAATTTAACTGCCGCTTTTGATACAGTTGGCCACCACACTTTAATAACTTGCCTGCGTGAACTTCTGGGGATTCACGGCACAGCTTTAGAATGGTTTAGATCAAATCTAGCAGACAGAACTTTTTCTGTTGGCCTTGCTGGCTATGACTCCTCCACTGCCCCCCTGTCTTGTGGGGTTCCACAGGGTTCAGTTCTAGGGCCTATGCTTTTTTCCCTTTATCTGCTCCCCCTGGGATCCATTCTGAAATGGCATGGGGTGCCTTTCACTGCTATGCAGACGACTGCCAGATTTATGTACCTTTAAAGCAAAAGGAGGGCTTTTTAATTACACATCTGCTTGCATGTCTATGTCTGGCCCAAAACTTATTACTTATTAATGATACAAAGACAGAGGTTATGACAGAGTTGATGGTGTTTGGACCCAGTGGCTACTGCAAGTCTCCCCCTACTGACCTTGGCCCCTTGGCATCATATGTTAAGCCCATTATTAATAAACTATTATTTAAATTAATAAATAAATTTAAACATTTAAAATTGACAGTAACTTTAAACTGGACAGCCTAATTGGTGCTGTGGTAAAGTCTATCTCTTTTCATCTGAGGTGCTTGGCAAAAGTAAGACCCTTGCTGTCCATGCAGCAGTTTGAGACCATAATCCATGCCTTTGTGTGCTGTCTCTTGGACTCCACAGAACACAAGAAAATGGAGCCCGTTGCTGTTGATCCTGCAGGTTTTAAGAACATCAGCAATGTCTTCTTCAAATTGCAGTTATTACCTAGCTGCAAATAGGAACCTTAATTTTCTAAATTTACAACTCCCTGAGAGAAATTGCAGAGATCTGACGCGTGGGGCGACTCTCATGTTTACACATTACCGTTGCCTGTGCCTGATTGGTCAACACAAGTAAACACGGTCCCAATGAGAAACCAGTTTAATTATAAAAGCATTACAATAGTTTACTTGTTACCACAAACACCTGATGGGACTGTGTCTGATACTGAAATCCTACAATAGATTCACAAGAAAAAATAATGACATTTTAATCTCGACTCGCAGTTCATAGGATCATCACAAAGCAAAAGGACTGTTGAACTACATTTCAAATTTAGTTTGTATTTTATTGTTTTGAAATATTATTTATGAAATGGCTTTACTTTTACATTATAGAAAGCATAGTTAATGTTTTTAAAATTTCTTTTGTAATCGTATGTGTTAGCACTTGATTAACGTGTATTTTTTTCATAACCCACTTCAGAGTCTTTCTCTCTCAAAAATAATGCTTGGCGAAACCAGCATAAAGAACGAAACTTTTGTTACCGTTCCTTCAGTGAAACTGATTGATGAGAGAGTACTGATTGTGCAAGTGTTGGTGGGAATCTTCCTCTGCATTAACTCTCTTCTCATTGTCACATTTTTCAAAAAGGAAGTCTTCCATGCCAACACACGTTACATATTCTTTGCCCACACTCTGGTCTGTGACTCCCTGTTCCTTTATGTGAGTGATCAGCTGCTCCTCCTTTCTTTCTACCGCATCGCCATGCCAACCATCTTGTGTACTGTTTTCTGCATGATATTGAGTGTGGTAACATTTGCCACACCGCTGACGCTGACGGCCATGAGTGTGGAGCGCTACATCGCCATCTGCATGCCTCTGAGACACGCCGAGCTCTCCACGCCTCACCGAGCCCTCTGTGGCATCCTTGTCATCCACGCTCTCAGCTTTGTGCAGAGTGCTATCATGATCACCATCTTCATTGCCTCTGTCCCGCCCACCTTCCACACCACACCCAGGATATGCAGTGTGGAGATGCTTGTTATT
>JABJVR010048343.1:0-24732 GCA_025773905.1 Chitala chitala
TATGTGCTCTGGGATGGGCTCCAGGTTTCCCCGTGACCCTCACCAGGAGTAAGCGGTTAAGATAATGGATGGATGGAATATGTACATCAGGGTTAGCTACCTTCCTCAAAACCACAATAGCAATTTCCACAATACATGATTTTTTTTTTTTTTAACAGACTACTGTAGATCTAGGACGAACAACTAAAAATTTGTTTCTCTTCCTCTTTCAGGTTAAGGATCCGGGCTGGGAACAGCTGCAGTCTCTACACCCAGTTTTGTTAGCGGTTGACTGTGTAAACATGTGTAGGATGTGGTTCCGCACGGAAGTGCAGAACTGCGTGCGGGTCACGTGATGAGCACATGTGGGCTTTCTGCTTCAGAGCGTCGAAAGACCCAACTGAGAATAGAAGTTCCACTTCCACACCCCCAGAAACAATGTGCACAGCCTAGAAGGCAATGACACAAACCATGTTTTACCATTCTGATCCAAGTCGTTGCTAAGTCAAAAATGCAAGAACCCCTCCCCCTTCATCCACCCACCTACCCACCCTCCCTCATTTCTGTCCCAGAATAGTGATAATATGAGAAAAGTACTACATCTGTAAACTCCTACAATAATATAAATAATACAAAAAATAAAAAAAACATTAAGCTGCTGTGGGAAAAACATTTTTTTCTCTGCAACTTTGTTTTGAGTCTGGAAAATGAAGTTGAGGACTTCATCAGTGGGTGTTGCAGGTACAGATTACTCAGATTCTTCAGGATCGGAAACTGCCCCAAGTCGTGCGTGCACTGAGACTGAACGGTGAATGACTCATATTGCTCACATGAATGTGTTGTGTTCAACTGAAGGCCTCCTGAGCATGAAGTTTAAGAGAATACCTACAGAATGCATGTCCTTGCCACTGTACATCCGTGTCCGATCTTCCAAGCCTGGGGAACCGTTTCCTGTACATAATTTACTGTTCTTGAAACCATTCCATGGGCCAAAATTAGAAAACAAAAGGACTGCAGATTAATTGGGTGGATAGGTGGAAAACAGGTTGGCATTTGGCAGAAACGTATGTAACCCTAAAAAAATGACCCCTCCAAACCCAGGAATCATGGCGTACAGTCCATCCCACCTCCTGTGAAGCTTTCAGTTACCATAAGGACCAGAGAGGTTCTACACCCCACAGAGTACCACATCATTCAGACAAGACAACCTGCTGGCCAGCAGATTTACACGGAGAACTTTGCTTTCTGGGGCTTTCTGTTTTATCACAAACTCAAATTACTGTCATTATTTACAGCAAGTGCCTTGGGAGAAATGTGATATCAAAGGAATAAGGAATAAAGTCAGCTAAACTGGGGGGGTCCAGACTTAACGGGACAGGTACATTTATGCAAACGGAACAGTAACGTTTGCATGAGTGTGCTGCTGTTTCAGAACTCGGGTGGTGCTGAAGACAAGAACATGTTGAGAAATTTGTTTACAGATTGTTAGATTACTGTGATGCGTACAAACCACACACTAAACACTTAACAGCGCATCCGAAACACACACACTGATACATACAGTCCAAATCGTTCCCTCAGATCTCAGAACACAGGTGCTTTCAGTTCCACACACACACAAATACTTGTGCTACAGCTTTTAGCTACAGAGCCCCTAGTTAATGGGATGTTTACATACAGGATGCCAGACTGATCTGTTTTACTACTTCTTGGATTTCTCTTTACCACAACAGTTTCCATGGCTCACTGTAATTAGTGATTTATGCTGCTGTACAAGCCAATGTCCCTGACATATTTAATGTGACTGCCAGTGTTTGTATTGTGTACTAACTCCTTTCTGCAATACTTCTCTGTCCATATTTGTCCCCGGTGCCCAACTGGGCACCATCTGAGTGGGACACCCAGGATTTGGCCTTTGCCTAAGGGATGCAACTGTCATGCCCATGCCTGTCGTGTCCATACGGTGTCGCTGTTCCTTCCCTGAATGCCTATGTGTTCAGTGTCTTAAGTGTATTAGTCCCTACCAGTTGTGTCTCATTAATGTCCTTATTTAAGCTCTCCCTGTATGTCAGTATGTTGCTGGTTGTTGAGTTGTACTGTAACTTAGTTGTGAATCTCCCTGTGTTGAAGCCATAGCCCTGTGTTGAAGCCTTACCCTGTTTGGACCCTTCTGGAACCATTTTTGTACTTTCACCTCGCCTCAGCCTACCTCGTTCGTGACAGCAACAAGCCTGCAGAGAGCTACTGCTTCCTCTCCTCCGATGTTGTCTGGCATTATCTTTAACTTCTCCTCCTGGCAATTCTATAATATCTATAATATCTTCCTGTAAAGGACTTTGAGGCACCACTAAGACAAGACACCAAAGGCTGTGATATCAAGAAGATATAAAAACAGGTGCGCTACACACACAGCAAGCGCCAGCACTGCAGAATTATATCACAGAAGGCCGGTACAAGGAATATACAGGGTAACCTAATAAAATGCACCATGCAAATGATTTGGGGGGTGTAAACAACAGTGCTGTCAGCCCCCCACCCTGCAGTGTATATATATGTGCTGGTTTTGGATGATGACACCTTCCATCTACAAGGCGCAGCTATGAAACAATACTGTACACGTCACAAAACAAAAATATGCGCAGGTGTTTAGATACCTGCAGGCTGATGAACGGAAATGACAGGTCAGTGCCTGTACACCTCAAACAATTAAACAATCTGGCATTCTGCTTAAAACAGAATCAGATCCAGACTTTAAATTATGAGGGCAAATAAAATAAATGAGGTTTTGAACATGGAATAAGGAGAAAAAAAAAACAGGATGGGATACCGAGAAATAGAACAATGAAAAGGAAATTGGGCTGCATGAAGATTTCATCACATCTCTTGCCGAAACTGACATTCATGATAATGATGTCAGACTCGAGGTTCGTGTTTTGTGTTGAAAAGTAGTTAAACCCATTTTACGTTTCTCGACTTTTGTTGACGGAAATATGTTTTAGCAAATCTGTTCTTATATTAAGAATAACTCGAAGAACAAATGCCGATGTCAGTGTCTTCACTTACCAATGGGTTAGATTACTGTATATTTAGATGTTTATGGTGTAGGGCACAGACGATTACTGTATATTGTAGATTTTTTTACATTGCACAAATTGAAATAGTATGATGTTTGAGTGATGATTTTGCACGGTATATAGAAACATTTAATTACATTTCACATCCTCGTGATGTGAAATATAGGGTGTATATATATCCTATACCGTTAAACACACATCAAGGACATACTTTGTCCTTGATGTGTGTTTAGGGTATACAATAATATGGAAAGAAGTTGGGAATAAGACAAAGGGTAAGGCCTACATAAGTATGTACTTCTTCCTCTTCCTTTTAAAACATGTATATATGAGATCAGTTATTTAATAATTATTTACTTTTGGGTTGTTGATTCTGGAGTTTGTTTTTTTTTCATTGTATTGTTTATCTGTTGTTTTTTGTTTTGCATGTTTGAAATAAAATAAAATTTTAAGAAGTATTTATATACAATAGATATAGCTCTTAGAAGAAGTAGAACACTGTCTGGGAAACATGCAGATGTTTGGAAAGTACAGAAAGACTGAGGAAACAGCTTTTAAAGATGCAGTGGAGGTTGAGTCACCTGTGGATGAATGTAGGACTCACATAAGCAGTTTCACCTTTTCACCTGCCTCTCGTATCAGTGTGGCCTTATTCAACCTGTCTTCACTTTACAGGTTTTTAGCAACTACATATATGGAATGTATAGACTAAGGTCACCAGACTGTTAGAGTTGGACATTTTGCCCTAATTTGGCAGGGATAAGTTCCGCTCTCACTTTAGTGCAACATCTGGAGCAAACCACTAGTGGGTGACGAAGTACAGTTCCTGTTAAATATTTAGGAAAACTTTGTAAATGACAAATCCATTTGAAATTAGAGTTAAACATCCCATTTAAACCATATTAATATACTGAGGTTGATGACCCTTATGAGATTTGTTTCAAATACTATAACAGACAAATTAATCCTGGAATGAAAGGTATGTTGCATAATGTTTTTTTCCCCCTCTAATCAGAATACCACAGAAAACACAAACTACTATTCTGCTCCTGAAGATATGCCATAATACAATTAACTTTTATTACCTTATTACATCATGAATCTAGTTCAGGTAACTTGTCAGACTAAGTAATGTTTTCCTGTAACGCCGTAACACACACTCGGGATGCCAATGTGCAGATCAGGACTGTTTATTGGACAGTTTGTCAACAGTAATGACGGGAAGCGCAATGCATGAACCGTAAATCCAGGCGAGGGGTCGTTAAAGCCGATAGTTCCGTCCGAGACGCCGACCAGGGAGGGAGGCACACAGTGGAGGAGTAGATTGTCGGGGAAGTGAAGAAACACAAGACGTTAGGGGTTCACAATGCTTAGCAGTCACCATTGGAGAACAATACTTCGCAGTGTGTATAAAGTTCTAGCATGGCTTTATGCTGGGCTGCTTGAATCAGGCAGGGCTGGCTGGCACTAACAAGGGGGCGTGACATTTCGATTGTGTATGTAACACGCATCTTTCAGACGAGACAGGTTCTCTTGTTCAAATTAATCAAAATTAACGCCTTGACTCCAATTTTTTTATTTTTTTCCTTCCGACTGATAATCCCAGATTTCGTTGAGAACTCAGACGAGCACCACTACTGTCAGGTGTTCTATATGCAGATAGGATTGGCTAAGCAATTGGATGACGGCAGCCCAGCATGCATTGAGTTTCCTGTGTTGTTGGTATTTCAAAAACTTGAATAAACGTGGACGCACGACATAGTGGTGTGGTGTGGTGTATCTCGACGTTTGACAACTACACTCCGCGCACAGGCTCACACACACACACACACACACACACACACACACACACACACACACACACAGGGGCGAGGGTAAAAGCGCAATCAGCGTTCATCGGTGGCATGGTTCCGGCACAGGGCACAAGCCTCGGCAGGGGCTGGTGTGGGGATTCCCCCGGTCAGGACATCACCAACTGTTCCTCCCCACCTACACTGTGGATGTGGAACAGTGAGGACAGAGCAACTGGTATGCCACGCTGAGCAGAGAATAGGCTGTTCCTCGTCTTACTATGGAAACACTGTGGTACTAGCCACATCGCTTTTTTATCAATGACTTGCTCACACACACACACACACACACACGCAAAATGCCAAAAAAGCAGATGAAAAACCATACTGTATAGGCTGAGAGACCAGTAGTATGTTTACTAGTTATGCAACCCCCATGTTTACTACATTTCCCACAGCCCACATCTAGCCTGCCTAGGGTTCCAAGATAGCTCTTGCAAGTAATCTATGACCTCATAATACCTACAACTCTGAGACTCAACAGTCCTTCAATACTCTGAATACAACGGTCCTTCTGGATGGGGGAATCCCCTATCTTGCTGTGAGTAAATTTACACCATCGTCTCCACAGCCATGTAAACTCTTTCCATTATCTAAACCACATCTTTGGCACATACCATCTCTATCGCTGCAAACTCACTTTCCTCGTTTTTCCCTGTTTACTGCTAAATGTTTGTGAGTGTTTTGTTCAGTTTGGGCAAATTAATTAAAAAGGGCTGCCTGTCAACATGCTCCAGATAGGTGTGTCCAGCAGCTTTAATATAAAAATGACTAAAAATTGCAATATTACGATTTACCATTAAGAACATCTGTACTACCAAAAGTTTAATACCAGTGTATATTTTAAAATGGAGCTGAGGTGTTGTTCCTTAATGGTAATTCTTTATAACTCTGGACAATTTTTTCTAAGATGTTTGCTTTAGAGATGAAAGATGCTAATTATTATATAATTTGATGTGCTGAATTCAAAAATGACAAACCTATTAATTGGCTAACGTTTTCAAGATATTTGCATAAGAAATTACAAACCTAGATCTTTAATGCATTTATTTAGATCATCATGTCATATGGTTTTTTTTTTTTTTTTTTTTTTTTTTTTATAACCAGAGTGATGGAATGTAACCCATGATTGTGTTATTCATGGTTTCTTGGAATACGTCATTCACCGTTTTACCTAAAAAGCAAGTACTATCAAACTCTACTATAAATGTATTTCACCCTTTTAGCTAGATTATTTTAAACCCCGTTCACATGAACACTCAGCTGACCTTTGGCTTTCCCATTTTGAGGCTCATGAATACTGCCCCAGTAGCATATCTTGAAAACTAAAACCAACTGGCTGTTTTAAGCATCAGTTTCGGTGATCCAAAATTAACCTAGTTTGACCATTTTTGTTTCAGACTTATTTTGGTTGTGCACCAGTGCAGTCAGTCAGGCAGACAGAACACTTTCAATTATGTTATCAGTGTTAAACATTTATCTTCAAAAGTAATTTTCCATCTGAAATATGTGATTTTAGATTCTAAAATCGGTATATGTCACTGGTTTATTTATGACTTTTGTTTTCTTTAAAACTCAATGAAAAAATGAAAAATACAAAACATAAAGAAGGTTTTGGGTGAGGTTGTAAAATGTTTAGCTTGACCTGACTTTGAGTAAACTCACAGTCTGACTCATAAATCACAAGCGCAATTCAAGACAAAAAAAAAAACATACATGAATTGTTTTGGCGCTTACGAGAAACAGCACCGCCTTATTACATCATTGTGTACCTACACACACACTGACCAACTCAGTTTTTTCAGGTAAAACCTAAGCAAGGCAAGACGTAGGTGGTCAATGCATCACTATTTTTCCTGACACTTTCACTAGACTCATTGCCTTTTCACAAAAAAGGTCCTGTCCCCCCCTGACACCCAACAAAGGCAGGTGACCTGTTTTGAGTTGAATGTGACCAAAATGTTGCAAAAGCCCCTTAAAGCTGCAAGGCAAAGAGTTTTGCTGTGGACCTACAATACCAGTCTTCGCATACTGGGAACCTATTATACACTCGACATTTAATTAAAACTTTAATATAGGAAAACGCGTGTCCCCAATTCCAGGACCCTCCTTAACGTGTTTAGTTACCCTGTATATTTTATACTGTGTTGTTACCTATGTTGCCAAGCCAACAGAAATCCTATGTAATGTTTTTAGTATTATCAAACCCAGTGTTTAGACATTCACTGCTACAGCATCCTGCTGTCTAAATTGTTGCAAATGAGCAGGCTAAAATACATCATGCACAATGACATCCTTGACTCAGGACTGGGGCTGCCCAGTGAAGAATTAAGGTGTTTGAAGTCAGTTTTACAATATTCTTCAAGTAAATGAGTCAAATAGACCAAAACGTGGCTTTCAACAAGTTTTACAAATGGAACAATGACAAATTTTGCAACTAGATTACATTCCACCTGGGAAAAAAAATCCAAATTCACAATACTAACACATTGTATGTGATACATTACATCACCAGGACATTAACATTCTGAAAAGGGACATGGAAAAGATGAAGGCAACCAAAAAGTTTTTAAAAACAACTGAAATTAACACATTTAAATTTATACAACATTTTCACAACCAATTACACTAAATGTAAAAGCGAGGGGAAAAAATTGATTTTTGAAGAGATAAAATAAGTCTGTATGTTGATATGTTACGGTTTTCATCAATGTATGGATTCAATATCTATGTATAGATTTTATATCCAAAGTATTTTGCACAATTTTTTAAATTACAATTTATAGCCATGCTATAGAACATACAACTTCAATTTAACCATCATTGCCCAAAGCAGAATCATGTCATGAAGCGTGAGCACGTCGAAAGTAAAACATTAGGTTGCCAGTCAAGCAACACAGCAGTTAAATAAACATTAAACAATGTTAGCATAGGTGACAAACACCACGAGCAAAACGGTCTTGACCAGCACCTACAAACAATGCTGAAAAATTGGCAACATACTTGAATATTGTCCCATTCTTTTTAAACGCCTTTAAAATAAAACTGTGAAGTGATGGGATATCTACAAGATGTTTATAAGAATGTGTTCAACATTCTTTTAGATGCAAATATCTAATATAATATGTGTTGTAACATTACAGTGATTCCTTGACATCCTTGTGAATCTGTGTGCATGCAGTATCCCGCTGGGTGCCCCAGCACTGCAATTCGCTGTACTGTAACGGACTGCCTGCGGGAGCAAGTGGAAGTGAAACTCGGGTCACCAGCGCCAAAGACAAGTGATTAGCCCACTGATACAAAGACTCAAGTCTCCAGTTCCATGAGCTAAGCGGTCTCTTGTCTTTGACCCCTGGGAGTGATGTCACCATCCATGCAGCTGACCACCACCACCCGTGACGGTCACTACACTGCCCCCTCCCGAGCCCCCTGCTCAACCTCGTCCTTATACCTGCCAAGCCATCTCATCCCACTCCTGACACCAGTGTAAGGGAGCAAGTGGGACTCAAACTCTGGTCGCCCGCACCAAAGAAAAGGAATTACACTGCTGAGGCAAAGACTCAAGTCTTCAGCTCCATGAGCTAATCAGTGTCTTATCTTCCACCCCTGGGGGTGAATTCACCGTCCATGCAGCCAACCCACTGCCACCCGTGGTGGTCACTACAGTACAATCCTGTAATGTATAATGACAAAGCAGTCTGCTTTGGTGCAGTTAAGTAATGCACCAGATTTGATAATCTAATATAATGAGGTGCAGTTAAGTAATGCACCAGATTCTGAGGTTTGATTAACATTTGGTTAATATTTACCCAGTGTTTCAGCGGGAGTTGGGATAAGATTTCCACAGTGGTTGGCTGGTGTTTTGGCCAAAGATTGGTGAACATTTTACTAATGATTTGGCTGGAGTTTGGCCGCTTGCCTAGTGCCTGGGTGAGTTTTAGTTGAAATCTCACCTTTCCAGGGGCAGTTCTGTTTCACCAGTACATAAGTGCACAAACGTTAACAAAAGAGCTCTCTGTAAAAGACCTAGTGTAAACGAGATATTAGGCTGGTCTTCAATTTATGATATCAGTACAACAGCTCATCGTCCAAAAAAACACCATCACTTTAAAGGTTTAAACATTTGAAAAGTAAAAGGGACATAGGTGGGTACTGTGTTCCCTCAATGACAGAATAAGGGGGAAAATGTTTATAGAACAATAACAGGTATAGTGATGTGTATCAAAACATCAAAATACATTAAAAATAAAGCCATAACATTTAAAACGCAAAGAAGCATGTTTTTGGAATATAGTCATAACCTAAAGTAAGACTAGAAAGAGTTCACTGCTTTACCTATGACTGCATTATTAAATCTAATATTAATTATTATTGTTTAATACGTGCGTTTCAGTTGTGTTTTTGATCTGTTAACTGTAGGTTCTCTCAGACATACCTCTAAAGCTACAGCATTGCTTCATGTGATTTAAAAACACTGCGCCATTCACATGGATTCTCCTTAGATATCAGGTATGAACACCAGGTTGGTGGAACGGACAGAAAATGTGTATGAAAAAACTAACGGTAGAGCAGAAAGGGTCAATTTTTATGATTGATCAGGGACACTTTCTCTTTGTTCTGAGATGGAACACAGTGAAACCTCACTCACAAACCAGAGGGATTTTACCCAACTTCTGCAGCTCTAGAAATTCCAAAGAGTCATCAAATACAAAAAAAAAAGCCTGCACACTCTCTATGTATTTGGTAATATCTAAACTTTTACTCCTGCCCACCCTTTTTATTTTCCACACAAAAACGGTATATAAAGCCATCCCCATCAGGGGTGAGACCATCTCTCCTATCCTCACCTGAGATAAAGACTAGTTAAGAAAAATCTCTGCCAAACCTCATCATGTACTGCCTGTTGGTTACCTTGACTTTGGCGATGGTTATCCAAGGTCATGGACTGCAAGCAAACCTATTACGCTTGGGTCCAGAACTTTCTACACGGCTGGACAGAGTTAATTGTGTAAGTATTTATAACCTTGCTGTTTATAGCTTTATTTTTTTATGTTGATGTATTGATTTGCTTGAGGTAAACTGATAGGTGTAGCACGTCATAACTCACTGACGTTTTTCTGCTCGTTTCGTGTCGTTTCAGTCCAGCAACGTAACTTTCTTCTCTCCACCCACAAACGTAAGTATTTTTTATATATATATATATATATATATATATATTCCCTCATTTGTACACGATAGTAGTCTAATTAATAATTAATTAATCAATTAAAAAATTTCTGTGAGACGTCAGGATATTTTTTTCCAATGCACAACTCAATACCCTGTCAGACTGCTTCAGCTTGCCTGTGCATGTAATTGCGCCAAGGGCACTTTAAAGATGCGCAGGATGGAAAATGCGAACATCTCCGCAAACAGACCACAGGTCTCTTCTCAGGAGAAGCTTGAAACAGACCGCAGGGCTCTTCTGCAAACGCTTCGGCATGTTAAAACACGCGTTTTTCCGTGCTCGAAAACACATTGTGCCACAATTTTAAATGGTTTATTTTTATTTTATTTTTTTAGGACGACTGTGCCGTCGCATCTTTCAAGTGCTTCAAGGGGCAAGCGGACAAGATCAAGATGAAATGCTCCTCTTCGAGAAACGAGGTCTTCTACATTAAAAAAATAATACAAAAAATTTACGAGTTATCGGTAAGTCATTATTTTGAATTATAGTGCAACTGTATATAAAAAATAATAATATTAAATAACAATATTCATAAAAAGGTCGTGGTACAACAATGTGTACCACGACCTTTATTCGACTCACAGCATGTTTCAGAACTTGAATCGCAAAAAAATAATGTACTTTTTTACTTTAGGGTTCAGACCACTCCTCACTTATGGATTGTGTCTGTAAGGAAAAAGAACTAATTTCATACGAGACCTTCAAGGAGAAGCTTAAGCTGCTGGTCCAGATCGTGACCAATAATCAACATTGACAAGAATAAGAAGAAAAGAACTTCTCGGCCAGAAGTGCGCATCAGAATTTCATGCTGTATGAACAGTACGAATTTAAACCTCGTCATTTTTGCTTGAAAATATCGGGTTATAGTTTCGCTGGGTATATTGCACTGATATTCAGGTCTAAATATTTTCAAGGTTGTAAATTACAGCTATCAAGGTTTTACTTGAATGCAATAAGCTTCTGCCACCCAAGTATTTATTTATTTATTTTTATTTATTAAAAATGTGTGTATACTGCGACAATTTTTTAAAATAAACTGCAGTGAAATTTGTAAAAACGTGTCTCTGAATTGCAGAGATTTCTATATGCTGATGAAAATCTATAATGTACCGAGATGCTGTCCGTTGTCAGTGTATGTGGCCTACGCTAAAGGTGACACAGGTGAGCGGGTTATTTGAGCCACCTGCAACTGAAGTCTCAGAATTTACCATTGCTGTAGTTGCACTGTGATCAGTGCCATTTAACAAGCCAGGCTTCACCACTGCAAACACTCATGAACGCAGACAAACAAAAACTGAGGGTATTCCCATGGCGACCAACAGCAACCACGCTGAAGTTTGTCGATATGATTTGTGGAAAATTCAGATCCTTCACTCACAAAGGCGGCAGCCTTCCATGTCACCCACTATTCCACCCGGCCACCTCACACACAACTGCTTTCGTAGTAGTTGAACTCGGCAAAAATGAGCTGTCGGACCCATGCGTCCTGCTCTGACGGTGCTCTGTCCATTTTCAAATGTGCTTCTTAAAGCAAACTGACTATATTTAAAGACTTTAAAAAGGCTACTGTGGTAAACGGCCGTCAAAGCTTCATTACGATACGGTGTTTGCTTATTTTACATAGCAAACACGTGCTACTGGGTAAAAGAAATAATCCACCTACACCAACTCACTGAAACACACGCACTGCACATATGGTATCAGAGCTATTAATCCAATAAAGGGTCAGAAAAACATGACTGAAACCCTCTATAAAGTTGGTTAAAGGTAGAAAATAAAATGGGAAAGACCTGCTACACCTGCTAGATTTTAGTTAGGTGAACCTCGAGCAGAACGAGACAGAAACGAGGAGAACTTATCAGGTGAGATGATTTAGGTGGCCCTCAGCTGGCTCTTTGCTCGACTTGCTCAAGTAAACACACGAGTCACAGGGCCTCCTTCCAGTAATTCTGAGCAGCAGACCACTTCAAAGGCCACGTTCAGATGAAGTTAGAACACTCGCTTCTGTTTGTTTAGCTACTTTTTACTCTTCACACGTTTGGTTTCACAACGCTGTGGCTAACCTAGATAACAGGAAGTGTTGTAAACGACCAAATCTAGGTGCAGCGCTTAGCTTGTTTATCAGGCCTTATTCTCCACGCACTAAGAAGTGCTGACACACCTTTATCATTCTAATGCCCATTTGAAAAGGTGTAATATTTCACCAGGTTAATAAACAAAGTGTATTAATCTGATGAAATGCTAGCATTAAAGATTTTGAACATGAAAACGGCCTTACCTCTTCAAAAGTAACAGTGTTTCATTTCAAACTGTGATAAGGTACATGGTTATTTTCATTTAGCCACTTATGTTACACGTGACCCAAACTGCTGGTCACAAAATGAATAATACTTATCTGGGAGTTCCCTTTACACACACACACACACACTCACACAAATTACTTCAAAGCTGAATATCATAATGAGTTAAGTGCTTAAGTGCAAACCTTCTAAAGATTATCCAAGTTATTAGCAGCATATGCATATACGGCAATGGTAGAACAGTTACTTTTTCTATTTAAAAAAAAAAAAAAAATCTATGCCCAGATTTCTGAGGTGCTAAGTATTTTTTGGAGAAAAGCCTGCAGCCAGCCTTCCTGTACTTGGCTGTTTGCCCACTTGCTACTGGTCATGGTTTGACATCTTGGTCAGTACCGTGTATTTTACAAAAGAATCGGTCAAAATAAGAAAAGCACTTAACACCGGAATCAGGTTAACCTGCACCAACACGTCAACGTGGAGAAGAGTGCATTCAAGTCGAGTTCTCCTTTATACTGCACTGAGATCTTTTAAAGTACATTTACAAAAGGCCTTCAGACACCTCTTGAGCGTATAATGTGGGTTTTGACATGTGCAGAAACAGGATTAATATCTGAAGATTGGATTTGAAGACACCTCCACCATCTATAGGCCAGGTGGACCAGATCAAATATCAAGTACATGCAAGACCCTAAACTTCATTGTGCTACACAGGAAATGTGAAAAATCTGTTTTAGCAGTGGTGTGTCTCCATGGAGAACTGCTTAAAGCAGTGAAACATTTCTCAAGTTACAAAATAAGTTCATATGTAAAGGCCCCATTATCCCACACGTGCCAGCAGGGTTTTATCCCCACCACTGTCAGATAAAACTGCAAGGGAAATATTCTGCAAGACAGAAACCAAAGCTCAGATTGAGAACATGCATAAAACTCAAATGCCCTGAGAAATGATTCAGCAGAACGCAAAGAAGCTGGCTGTACGTACGCTGCGAAGCATCCTGCTGGCATTTTCAGCACACCTGGGTTTCATCCGTGCACCTCTCACTGGAAGAAGGTGACACCGTGACCTGTGGACCCCGGTCACTCCGAAAAGTGCTGCATCTGCAGACTTCATTAAACGTCCTGCACAACACTGCACAAAGTGACACGCAGGAAACCAACACGCTTCCTGCATGTTTATAGAAGTGACACGCAGCTGAACTACACGAGTTACTTTCATAAATGACGGGGACAATAATTTAAAGGACAAAAAGTGGCCACGTTCGAACCAGTGCTAAGGTACAGACTCAGCTTCTTGCAGTATTGCTCACAACATCCACAATGACAGGGAAAACTGCAGTGAGTAATAGAGGACATCATGTTCATCCATCTGATCTCCCAGACTGCCTTTTCTGTCCAACCCCCCCAGCTCCTTCTAACCAATGTTTTATTTTCAGTGTTTGTGCTATCAAAGCCAAATACATCTTATCTCTTACCTTGAGAACAAACACCTGTATGGTTTTACTTCAATGTAAGCAAAAAAAAAAAAAACACACCTCATTCACAAAATCAAATCGATGCAAATAATGTTTAATAGACCGTACATTTGTGACATGTGCTGCTTAACAACACCACATGGTCATAATCACAGCGATTATATACACGTACATGAGATGCTTCAAACATGCAACATAACATGGCATTTAGCTCGTGGGCATCAATGAAACATGCTAATAGTGCTGGAAGAGAACGGGAGAACTCTCCGAAGACACGCTGAATCGCTTCAAAATGACTTCAGGAACAGTTACCAAACACAACAAAACGTCTCATAAGCGTGCATTTTTTTCTATGGGAACTCGGGTCCAGAACATTTGGACGGACGATGAGGATAGTGTGAATGCTTCAAACGCTGAAACAGTCGCTGACCGGGGATTTCGCCACCCAAGAGCCAAAGCCCTTCTGAGCAAAGTGGGACTTCAGTACACTCTTGGCCTCCTGGTAAGACTTTGACATAACCTAAAATGTATATGGAAGCAAAAACAAGTTTGAGTCAAAATGCAGCTTTCTGCATTCAGCTGCTATATGGAAATGCAACTGGGTAAACGCCTCAAGAAATTTACGATTCCAAACGTCATTTTAGTAAAAATACCACGGCTCACTTATGCATCTTCATGCAATTTCTGCTGTTCACGGCTAAGGCTGTTACTGCCAATTGCTAAATTGCATATATTAATTTCTGTTACACAAGCCTTGATAAACATCAGCATAGAAATAAAGCAAATCTTACAAGACGCGGTGTTCAGGGATATCAGGCATGGTTACCTTGGCATCCCTGTACGACAGAACGCCGAGCAGCTCTTCCCTCTCAGCCTCCTTAACGACAAGCATGAAGCGGCTCAACATGGCTGCTTTGCAGAGCCGGCTAGCCAGGCCGGGCCCGCTCTTGAACGGCGAGCTGCATCGAGACAGACATGCTCAGGAGCCCGGAAACACAGTCGTGTGCGCCGCACCGCGTTTGCCGAGAACAAAGCAAACATTAACGCTGAAGAAACTTCACACGAACGTGCTTACTCCATGATCACGTCATTTTCTGGTTAGTTTTGGCGAGCCACGACAATGGTGTCAGTGGAAAGTGCTCACTAAAGCCGTGTGAAGAATTACAAACCAAACACATAAAGAGGTGGGACAGTGTTAAGCCAAAATTTTCTGTGTTAAGCCCCACCCACAATCACCCTCATGTACTGTGGAGAGATGATCCACACCCTCCCCTGCACGCTCCACTCACTCCTCGGTGGTCCTCCCCTCCAGACCGTCCACCACTTCCAGAGCGTGATCACCCTGGGCCCAGTTCAGGCTGAGCGTGCAGTAGCTGGCCGTGCCCACCGCGTGTACGGTTTCCACCAGGCCGACGTGGACCCTGCTTGCACAGTAGTGTGTCGGCAGTTTGCAGGTGACGCCATTCACACGCTGGTTCAGCACGATCTCCAGGCCTCGGACGCTTCTGCATGCGGCGTCGCCTGGAAAGCAGGCCAGAACACGGGCCGCAAGACCTCATGTGACCTCATGATGTTCACATTTGGACTGCCGTCGATAGCGCACTCATTTAGCTCAGGCAGACGGGAGAGGGGCGGACACTTGCCTACAAGGATGCTGCTGACATACACAGGTTCGATAAAGTGGCTGAGCAACGCGCCCTGAAATCCCAGCACCTGCCACTGGGTCAACTTGTCGCTGGCCGACATGCTTATCAGCCTGGAGGCCGGCTGCTCCAGCGAGGCTAAGACGGAGAAGACCTTGCCCTCGATTACCACGTGCAGCCCGATCTGGTTGTTCACCTCCCACGCAGCGAAGGAGTGTGGGTTTAGACGCCTGAGAGGGTGGGGGAGGAGAGACCTTACTCAGACGTCACCAACACAGATGATCAGCAGAGGTCTAGTTAGAAGCTTACAGATCCACGGGTATCTGGGCAGCTCCTTTGGGTAGCTGGTTCAGGTACAGGTGAATGGAGGTGTTGTTCTTCAAGCACAGGAGGCCAGTTGTCTTGTTCTGCTGAAAGACGGACTTCTCCACCAAGACTTGTTTCTTACAGAAGAACATTAAAAGCTGTCGATACAGATACCTGCAAGAGCGACAGCTTAAGTCAATGGTGAAACACAGCGACCACAAGGCAGAAGACGACGAAGAATTATACAAGCACACGACCGTGTGGGAACCACGGTTAAAAAAAAAAAAAAAAGGTGCATTCAACACCATTTGTCCATACCGTAACAGAGATCTCCGCGCAGTAACGAGCGCGTGGACGTCGTGGAGCAGACGGCCATTTGAGGTGGCCTTCTCTTTCGTGTTAAAATCCCCGGTTCCGACAGCCACCGTCTCGATTCCTTCGCCTGAAATGCCCCTGGTCTGTCACTTACGTTCTGCTAAAGTACGTAAAGGAACTAGAAACCTGTGATTTTCAGCTGACCACACAGGGCTTTTATAGCTGAAGGAACAAAGTACACACAGAAAATAGCCCCAGAGAAGCAAATATTCACAACCCCCCCTTCCCCAGCCCATAACCAGGTAGAAACACAACTGACCCTGGGAGGCAACTTACATGTTTCAATGACAAATGCGGCAATGCTGCTTCCATAGAAGGAGTACATCGAATAATTCTCCATGAGCTTAAAGAACTGCTCCTTGACGGCTTGTGAAATGCGCTCGTCCATGGGGTTCCTCACTTGGGGAAACCACAAGTCCAAAAATTAAAATAAATAAATGCGCCTGTAACGCCGCCTTTCAGAACCTGCCTCCAGTCCCTGTTCCACGTAACGCTGCCCACAGTGTGTATCCAACCAGTAAAACGTTCAGTTGGAAACTGGCTTTTTGCACAGCGCTAGAGATCAAAATCCAGAAAAATCCTCATGCCCTCCAGCACCCGAGCCGACACCCATCAGCAAACTACAGGTCGTCCCCGACTTACGATGGAAATGCGCTCCAATGACCATCGAAACTTGAAAATATCGTAAATCGAGACATGGCTAAAAGACCAAAAAAATCCAACATAACCGAACTCGACTGCTGGCAAGAGTGAGGCTCTCACAAGGCAGGAGATGTGTACATCTCGGCAGCGTCCCAACGTATCGTACCGTATACACCACTACGTTTGCCTGTCACAAGAAATTGTATATTTTTACAATTTTTGTCGTATTGCTATCGTCTTCGTAAGATTTTAAGAAATAAAATAAAAATTGCAAGTCGAACCACCATGGCTCAGGGACCATCTGTAGTTAGAGGGGTTTACCGTAGGCCTTTGAGCTTGACTGGAACACAGGCCTTGGGATGTTCCTCTCCATCACAGGTCCTGGAGGAAGAGCCACTGGAAAGACAGAAAAAGCAAAACGAAGAATTAAAACACCATCACCTTTGGAGAGAGATCTGATAATTTCCATTACTGAAGAAGTCTAACACAAATTCAAAGTCACCTCCTCCTAACTACTGAAATAATTAACTAACTGTCTCACACTTGCACATGCTTGTCTTTAATCTGTCAGTAACTAGAAATAGTAAACACTGCGAGGTCTGCCCTGTGCAAACACACTTGGATGACCCATTTCTGCACCTTTATCTGGCAAACTTGGCGCTTCTGCCTCTTTCTCCACAATAGGTATGAGTTCCTCCAGGGCCAGTTGGGCAGCTCTGGCCCGTGCATCCTTCTTGTTGGTTCCCAACCCAGTCTTGTACTCTATGCCCTCGATTATGGCGCAGAAGGCAAAGTAAAATCCCTGGACGTTACCTGCACGCAACAACGGGTTTTAGCTCACCGTGTGACATCTAGACCAGAAAGACGAGCAGGGAGACGATTAAAATAAAATAAAATAAAATAAAAAAAACCCTGCTAAGATCTGCAGCCAGACTTTCACTATTTATTTACTTAACTCGGCACAAACTAAAATTTGCACAAACACATAAAACGGACGTTAAACCAGACAATGTACAATCTACTCGTTTCACGCCAGACGGAGGGCCATGTTCGCATTCATATGTGAACTGGTTCTTATTTTGGAAACACTACAAAATATAGAACCTGATGTATTCGCGTTTGTATAGACACGTGCAAAGCAATTCTTACTCGGCGTTACCGTTTCCTTCAGGTCCAGCTGGTACTGCGAAGCGGTACAAAGCTCGTATAAGGCGGACACGGCATGAATCCCTCCCACTTTGTATTTTTTAATTATCTGAATGGGTTCAACCTTTGGTTTCGAATCTGTTTAGGGAAAAAAAAAGCCACAAACGCATTAAATACAGCGTCCACGACGAAAGTCACTGTTGAATTACTACCCACTGAACAAAGAATATTAGGAAAAACAAAATTACTTTAAAAATACTAGCAATTTGTGCTTCATTTAGTCAGAATTGTGGCAGGACAGTCGAGAAAATTAAGTGTGAAATTGCAATATTAAGGTGAACAGGGTTTACCGATGAGCAGAGGTACGCACGGGTACACAGAGGTACGCACGGGTACACAGAGGTACGCACGGGTACACAGAGGTACGCACGGGTACACAGAGGTATGCACGTGTATAGAGAGGTATGCACGGGTACACAGAGGTATGCACGGGTACACAGAGGTATGCACGTGTATAGAGAGGTATGCACGGGTACACAGAGGTACGCATACCTGTCCGAGTTTTGCTCTCTCTGGTGCAATTTTGCACCCTGTTGCCATTTGTAGCGTACCTGGCCGATGGCTGAGGGCCGTACGTGCGACGAGCGGAAACCGAGAGGTTCTGCATGAGAACCTGAACAAAATCGGTGCCGCTTAAGCCGCAAGTCAGTCCTCCCTGATTCATGGCACCAAACAAAACCGACCTGAACAAGATGCAGGAAAAAACCCCGTTCTCATTTAAAAATTAACATAAAAATTGCACACCACTGTCTGCTGTTACACCACAGTTAAAATGTGCGTAACAACTTACCTTTAAGTGAGCAACTGCCTGAAAAATGCGACAAGTGCACGGCGTGTTCCTGCTGGCGTGCTGTTAGGCGTGACCCGGTTCTGCACCTCACGTCTGCAGGACAAAACTTTATTTTAAACCATCTGCCGTCAGCTCGCTTAAAGACGGAGGCGTCAAGCAGATCGGTTTTTATTTCTAAATAATGTCTTTCAAAATGCGTGCTTGCACACACAAGATTTAACTTGTTTTTCAAATTGGTTTGAAAAACGCAGAACGAAGTTTTATATGCTGCTCCACCGACGCGCGCGACAGAGTGGCATGGTCCAGCTGAGGAGAAACTCATCAATCAACAATTAGCAGGTCTGCAGAACTTCACACTTCGTGCAGTTCTTTTAGTTTAAACTACTGTGGTATGAGCAGAAAACGGATCCATGAGCAGCTGGATACCATACCATATTCACTGTATGATTTTGAATCACATAAACAGATACATGTAGGGAATGTTGGGAAAAACATTTATATCTTAGGACATTGAAATTTGCGAGATTAAATAACACCAAATGCTACAGAAATTCTGAATACAGATTTTACACTTTTCTCCTCGTCACACACGTACAACTGCAACAGGCAGAGGGAGAGGTCGGGATTCGACCTTGGTAATCGCCTCCAGCATATCACAGGAGACAAGAGTAGGGTTACCAGATGCCTGCATATCCAAAGGAGGACACCGAAGGTCAAAAAGGAGGACACAATTATATATAAATTATATGTAGTTGTGTTCTCTGTCCTCCTTTGTAAGGCTTGCATACGTGTGTCGGCTTACATATGCATATTCATATAACAAATACACTGAGTCATTCTAATTAACGCAATGATCACGGATCGTGCGGTTGGGCGGCTCGAGCCTCAGATTTGTGCTTTACGATTAAAACGATTTGCCGGACATCTGGTAACCCTAGACAAGATGATTAGCCAAATGAGAAAAAAAAAAAGTCCACCATTGTGGGATCTTGTCTGAGAGTCACCATCTTTGCAGCGTACCCGTTACAATTCCTAACGGTCCCTAGTATATACCTGCACAGACCCTCAGTTAAAAACAGTGCTACACACTATAGGTAATTCATTTTATATGGCAATATAGGAGAACCAGCACAAACTTTTCCAGTCTTTGGCAAGATGCTGCTGTAAGTAGCAACGTAAGGCCAGCCTTGAGACAAAAAAATTTTGCTGTAATTTTTATTTGTTAAGAAATCAGTATTCAGGGAATTTTCACATTAGATGAAATACAAGAATAATGTATATACATTAGTCTATTGCACTTTAAAAAAAAATTATTAAAAATGATGCTAAAGCTTTAAAGCTTCTATCCCAGCTTTGATCAAAATATACAAACTGCTGTCTGGAACAAAGGATCTCACACATTAGCGGTCAACACCCCCCCCCCCCCCCGAGTAAACTGTATGAGCGCTGATACTGGTCAGCTGATCAGCAGTTGCACGTGCTTACTGAAAAACCAACGTACATAGGCAGGGAGATAAACACAGTGTTCTATTTCAGCATGTCTGAACCACGCTAGAAAAAGTTTCACATTTTGTTAGGCTTGTATAAAGTGACTGACAGAACATGGGCCGGGCTTTGGAGTCAGGGTTCCTCTTTGGTCCGTCCTTTCTTTTCCCTGTCGTTCTGTAGAGCAGTGCCAAGTCTCTTTATCAGGAGAGAGAGAACCTTGTCCAAGGGGTCCATCACTCCCCTCTGGAGCCACTTTGGTATCGTTGTCCGTGCGTGGTGGAAGCCCAGTTTCTGGAGCACGTAGTCCACGCCTACGGGGTCTATTTTGCGTCCCGTCCAGGCGATCAACCTGAAGAACAGGATTCATCAGACGTAGTTATGACATTACTTCTTAAATGATTAGGACTGGGCCGCAATATTCTTTGTAAAAAGCCACAAAAACTAATTCAAAGGTACCAAAAACACACACTTCTGTTAACACACTGTCTGGCACTAACTGATTCAATTAAATTAGGAAATGTCCTTGATGCAGATTTGAGTAGAACTGGATCATATTATAGCATGGCTGTAGACACACATCAAATATGGATGCTGTAGGATTCTGAGATTTTGCATTAATTGGCAGGGTTTCTCGTTAGCAACCTAAAAAACCTGTGCAACCTGTGCTGACAGGGTATAGACACAGAACAGCCTGGGGTGGTAATGCCGTTACCCCCCCCCCCCCCAGTGCAGACCTCTCAGAGCCAACCAAGCGCGGTCATGAAACTGACCTCACGGTGGGCTCCAGGTGCCAGGTGTTACACAGAAACTCCCTCCAGTCCACGGTGGTGTAGCTCACGGGCTCCACCTTTTCCTGCAACTCCTCCTCGATGGCGCTCCCCTCGTGGACACCACTCGAGATCTTCTGTCCCGGTCGAGGCAGGAGGACCTTTGGAGCGAGGAGCGCTGCATGGACAGTGGGCAGTCAGGTCACACTGTGGACCTCAGAAACTCGCAGCATATCGCTTTTACGGGGCTATCTTTGATGAACCCTGAAGCTTTCATTTAGGGACACGCCGGTCCTGAACACTCAGGACATCAGTGCCCAGACCTGTCCTGGCCTTCTGCTGCCTTACCTGTCTCCTTCTCCTTCAGGTAGGCAGACACCAGGTCATGAAGGAACATGATGAGCTCAGCATCCATGGTGACGCAGATGTGATCAGTGAACTCCGTGACCACGCTGCACTCAACCTTGGGTTTGTTGGTTGAGTCTAGAATAAGAACACGACAGGTAACATGGGAAGAAACACCAGTGTGGGGCACACAACGTCTGACTCAGACTTTACAGTAAAGCTCTGGGCATATCCCAAACCCCTCTTAGGCCTCCATCCTGGAGAAGCTCATGGTCCGACTTCCTCCATACCTGTCAGCGAGGGCTCCTTCGGGTCCTGAACGTGGATGGACTTGAAGTTCAGCTGCATTCTAGGCAGAGCGAAGATAGTCTCGCTCTCATGGTTGTAGCTCACTGAACCTCTGAAGATGGCCTTCTCATTGGAGACCTTGCAGGCCGCTGCGTTATCGGGGTTGGTCGTGGTGGTTTCAGCGTTCCTCATGTTGTTGAGGTCTGAAAACAAGAGGGATCCTTGCTTTAGGGCTACTACTTATTCAATAGCTTGCCAGCTGTCCTGCAGAACAGAACTGGTGCAGCAGTCTGTCACATTTAATTTCGGGAGCCTGGTGGCTCAATGGGTAGAACATCAGGCTGGGATACAGAAGTCTCCTGGTTCGAATCCCAGCGAAGCTACCAGGTGTGTCCTTGAGCAAAACGCCCAGCCCTAGCTCACTGTAACATGCATTGCAAATGTTGTAAGGCGCTTTGGATAAAAGCATCTGCTAAATAAATGAATGAATGAATTTCCAAATATCTCCTACAAGACGGTTCAAGTCCAGCGACATTAACATTTAATTCATTTAGCAGACGCCTTTGTCCAAAGCAACTTACAATGAATAACAGTACACATGCATGTCACAAATGAGGTCAAACAGTATCAGAGAATCTGACTAACAGTAAGTGCTGTCCTGTCATCAAAGTGCACACGATTAAGTCAAGCAACTGTCTGAAAGTCATACAAGTAAAAGCATAAACATATAAAATGTAGGTCTTGAATTAACTAGAAAAACATTAAGGAGGGAGATAAATGTCTTTAAAACCCCTTTTGAAAACAAATGGACAGTGAAAGGTTCTGTCACTCCCCATGCCCTGTATAAAATTTTAGTTCAAACTGGTCTTTTGCACTTTTCGGTGCAAATTTGGGACAGCTAGGTTTCATGTTAGATAACATACACCTACAACTGTTCACATGCGTAGGCCTGCAGCGTGACACACACGCAATACCTTCGTTCCTCATGGCGGTGACGTAGCTGAACCACTCGTTCACGCTGGCCACACCGTGCGGGGGGTTGTCGTGTTTCCTGCGGGTGATTTTGGTGATAGTGGCCATGGGGCTCTCCAGGGGACCACACGGTTTCGTCACCATGGTGTTGTGGCCCAGGTGAAAGTCCAGCGTCTGAACAACGTACGTTGAGTCATCGCAGAAACCTGCGGATAGACGGAGTGGTGAAACTTACATGTACACACCTGGAAAGCTTAACTAAAGTCTCTCCGTTAATATCTTACAAATGCTCCTGCAAAACTTTCAAGAAACCGACTCACCTATACATTGCTGTATACAAACGTGCTGCTTTAATATACTGTACATTTCTGTCTGCGTTTTCTACAGTTCTTTTAAATAAACCAAGCTGTTTCACTCACCGTCTTCCCATATCTTCTGCGCCTCAGTCAAAAAGGCAATGTTGGGCTCCTCGAGGTGGAACAGAGCCCAGGACTTGGAGCGGAAATTGGGCCCGTGGAAACAGGCTAGGGTCATGTGGTTGCCATGGAGACTCATTGAGCCACCCAGCTGCACAGCATCCTCAGGCAGGGGCCTCTGGAAGAGGGAGATGTGGCAGCCGGAGATGACCTTCAGTACGCTGGGCCAGTGCCGGTGGTGGTCTGCGTCTGTGTCCAGAAGCCAGCGTGCATACGTGAAAACACACACACACAAAAAAAAACACGAGTACAACTGAAGTACAACTGACATTGCCAAATATCTGGAAACAAAAGTATAACAGCACTTAAGAATACATCTTTATGCATAAAGAAATTAAATAAAAGTACAACTAAAACAGCAGGCACCTACACAGTTCTGCTGCGCCTTTCTCAGTGCTGACAGCTTTGACTGGCACGTAGGAAACCGGGCTCCAAGTGGACAGAACCCGCTTGCTGGTGTCAAACTGTTGCGTGAAGAACTCCTGCAGCTTCACGCCAATCTTGATGAGGTCCGGCGTGGTGGAGCGGGAGATGATCACCTGGAACACGTCCCACTGAAGGTCTCCATGGATGAAGATGACGCTAAAGAGGTCAGAAGGAGGCCCAACATCCACTCATGTTGCAGTCTGGTTTTTAAGCACCAAGACGGACTCAACTGTGGTGATTATAGTGAGTGACAGGAGCCCAGAATGTATCACCAAACATTTCACATTATTACTGCTCTTAGCAGTACGTATGACCACTGAAATGAGCAACGCTAACATTTGGCACCATAGCAATATTCTGGCCGAATTAACCTTTTTTCCGACAGACTTGGGTCCGTAGTCTCGCACAGGTTGACCTTCCACTCATCGTGCAGCTGCAGGCTGGCGTTGCTGAAGACCCCCATGAGTATGCTGGAGCCCATGTAGTCCACCCGAACCTCCGTCGAACCCATGGTCACCTGGATCTTGTGTTCGGGCTGCTGGCAGGGATGCTCAGAGATGTGAACTGCAAAAACAACAGGGGTGTTGGTTTGTCAGGGTCACGGTGGTGCCGCTGTCTGGAACGGAGCGATGCCGGAAACTAAGAAACGCCTCCGCGGACGGAAAGCCATCGCAACAATCAACAGGGTTGCAGGATCTGGTGACTGCCTGTGGACCTGGAGCTGGAACAATCACCCACAAATCTGCACAGAACGCTGGGAACTCACACCCCCGCAGTCAGTAAATGCATGCAAACTGCATGACTTACAGCACCATTAGTCATTACAGACTGAGGATATGACAAAAATCTTGACCACTTAAGATCCCAGATCCCAAAATAGTAACACATCTGAGAAAAGGGCAGATGAGTAAAGAGAACTTCCTGCCTGGTACCACATTAAACCGCGAAAGCGACCTCATCTTAACGCTCTGCTGACAGGTCCAACTAGCCCGCTGATAAGCCATTGTCTTATTTTAACGCTCTGCTGACAGGTCCAACTAGCCCGCTGATAAGCCATTGTCTTATTTTAACGCTCTGCTGACAGGTCCAACTAGCCCGCTGATAAG
>JABJVR010048344.1:0-24726 GCA_025773905.1 Chitala chitala
ATATATAACCGTATCACCTTAGCCCTTACTTAAGCCAAAGATATATAACCGTATCACCTTAGCCCTTACTTAAGCCATGACACCAGTTACTCCCCCTAGTGACCTGGCTGCTATGTAACATGAAGTGGACACAAAAAACTGCTTTTAAAAACCGTTTCAAAAGAAAAAGCTTGAAACTGCGTGAAACCCCAGAGTAACAATGCAACAATTTATGACGTTTGCGGGAATTTATGACTGCAATTTCTTCAGAAAGATGTGACGTTTTTTCAAATGCACACATGTTCAGGCCTGACTTTATTGTTATGTCCGAAGATGAAGTATGTTCTTAATCACAGTGCATACCACACATTTGGCAAGATCATGTAATCTGAAAACCTGTCTTCTTCCAAATAAGCCCTCAGTAACTGAGCCATGATGCTAATAAATGTTTTTGTTTGTATTGTATTTACCCAAGTTTTCTACTTTTGAAGCACCCATGTGGTTTCTAATACTCAAAAGTATATTTATGATGGGGCCCTAAATGCAGTTCTCCAACATTAGGAAAAAGGCCGCTGTCCTCAATGTGTCCAGCAATCTTCTTGGACAAGAAGGGAAAAGTCAAAATGGTGACTGGAAGTGCAGGAGGGACTGAGATTGTCACAGCAGTAACCCAGGTCAGTGTGCTTATCTCACTTGCTTTTACTATGACTTTTGTTTCTTCATTGAGCTCCTGTTGAGGGACCCATTCCCAGTAGTCGAATTGTAAAAAAAAATCAGGGGGGATGGTGGATTTTATTGTTTGGGACATATTTTGTGTTGATGACAGTGCACATGGTAGATTGGGAGATTATTTCAGGGGAGATGCCATCGTCCCTCATCCCCCCTCAACTCGAGTACTGCCCATTCCCTCCTGAAACTGTACCCTCTCCTCCAGGTGGTTCTCAATTCACTATTCTTTGACTACAACCTGAAGAAGGCGGTGGAGGCACCGAGGCTCCACAACCAGCTCAATCCCAATGAGACCTCAGTGGAGGCTGGCTTTGAGCAGGTGAGCACAGCAAGGCAGGTCTGAGCTGAACCAGATGTAGCATTGAAAAGACACCTAAGCAAACGCAGTGTGGCTAACATGATACAAGTAACTGACCGTACCAGACGTAAGGTGAACGTGATGACTAAACAGAGTCTGTCCACATGTGATCAGAGTGTGCTGGAAGGTTTGGCACAGAAGAACCACATCATGGAATTCAAAGCATTTGAAGGGGCAGTTGTACAGGCAATCCTCCGGAGAGGGGACATGTTATATGCTGAATCGGACTCCAGGGAGGGTGGCTACCCAGCAGGCTACTGATAGAGGCAACTTCCTCCTGCTCCTCCATGTATCTCAGAGCTGTTGGAATTCTTCTGAATTTCAGGTTGCAACCCTCCACAAACAAGCATGTACATTCTTTCACTGCAATGTGTCAGAATAAACAACAATATATTAGTAATGAAACTGTTGTTATGAGCCATCAGTTGTATACTCAGCCCTAGGACTGAGGAATTCACAGGAAAAATTGAAATAGAGGGGAGCAACAGATGTGAACAAGACTCCAACATCTGTTGGGCTCTTGTTTTCCCTCTTGTTAGTTTCTTTCTTCTTTGCTCTTGTTCTCCTCCATCTGTACACCAGAACAAGAGATAAAACAATCAGCACAGCATGAATTGAAAAAATATGAAGGAGCCGCTGTGACTATCACGACAAATACTATTCATATGTTTTTTACAAAATTATTAGCATGTCTTTCTTTTGACTTTTCTTTACATATTCCTACTTTCAGCTTTACCTGCATTGCTGCTTTTGTACATTATAATATTAGTTATGCTGCAGTTTATATGGGACATTTGTGAGAGAGTAACAATCAATGTTGTATTTGACTGCTCTTTCTTGAATTCTGTCTCTTGTCATGAGACCTCCACAGCCGGTAGTTCTTCTAATTAGAAATATATGCTTTTGTAGCTCTTTATCTTTGTACATGACAGACTTGTCAGTGTCTCTTTTGTAAATAGAACCGTTGTTAACACATTGTTCATCTGTGCAGATCAAACATTTAATTAATGTCCTTTTTTCTGAGTAGATGATGGACATGTAACTACCTGAGTTCTTTTCTTGGTTTTCTTTGTCTTTTTCCCTTTATTTTATCATTTAGAAAAGCATTTATAAAAAGTACGCTTGGAAACAATGTAACTGTCACGTCCAGCACCTGTAGTGGCCGCTAGGTGCTGCTGTTTCTTCCTTTTCCCCCCACGTGCACATTCTCTTTCACTTGAAGTTTCTTGGCTAATTCTATCATCACTTTCACCTGTGTCACATAACCTTCTGTTTATTTAAACCCTCCCTTTTCCTCTGTCCTTTTTCCAGTTGTTGTAGGGTTTTGTGAGTTGCTACAGATGTTGGCCCTGTTCATTATTTTGTGTTCTTTAATGTACCTTAGACCCTTGTTTTTGTCTCTCTACATTCAAATAAACCCTTCTACGAATAGACTCAACCCATGCCTTCATTCACCCCGATCATGACACAAGTCTAATAAGAAGTACCAAAAGACAACATTACTATATTATTGCAAATACAATCACCAAACAAAAAAGTATAATATAACCAAAAATAACCAGACATTGCTGTTTGTAATAAATGCACTAATGCAAACTTTCAGTTTATATTATTGTATTATGTTGTTATTCATTACAGAATTTTAGTAGTGATTAATTATCATATTAAAGAACATTTAATGGTAAGAGAAAAACACCCACAATGCATTTTGAAACAGTGCCTCTGTGTCATGTGTGTACAGTTTGTGTTTATAGTTTGGATACTGCAACCTCCAGTAAGATGTATGTGATTTCCACCTTGCAGCCAGCCAGCAACATTCCACAATGTATATAGCCACATAACACTAAGGATGTTACATTTACGTTATAATTACATTAAACAACATTTGCAAATATACAATAGTCAAAACAAAACCCTGCTATTAAACACTGGAAAAAAAAAACCCAAAAGAAATGTATTGCCTAAATTTGTTTAAATGGGTTGAGTGGCCCAATGGGTAGCACATCAAGCTGAGATGTAGAAATCTCCCAGTTTGAATCCCAGCCCAGCTGCCAGGTATGTCCTTGAGTAAGACACTCAAATGGTAGCTCCCTGGGTGCTGCATGTGGCTGCCCACTGCTCCTCCCAGGGCATAGGTTTCATGCAGAAAAATTATTTCCCTATGGGATTAATAAAGTACTATAAAACAACATTTACAAATATGAACTGGCATGGCATACACTATAAATTAACATCATATACAATATTCAAAAACCCTGCCATTAAACACTGAAAAAACCCAGACAGAAATGCATTACCTACATTTGTGTAGATGGGTAATATATTACTATTTTGGTCGATCTATTCCATTCACTTTACTGCCTCCAATTCAAGGTCATGGGAAGCCTGGAGCCCATCCCAGGAAGAGCAGTGCACAGGGCGGGGGACACCCTGATGCGATGCCAACCCACTGCAGGTCTATGAAACACTTCTGCACAAATTATAGTCCATTACAAGGTGTCATGAGAGCAAACCATGCTATTATTTTTTTACTGTATACAACTGTTATAAATTTTTTACTGTATACAACCAATGAAGGGGAAATTATATGGTTTAAATAAATAATTTTTTTGTATAGAATAACTCATTTAATGCCAGTTTGCCAAAAACTAACAAAGAAGCAGCTGCTTGGTCTCTGTGCTCCCTACAAACCTAATAAAAGGTTCACCAATTTGCTTCTTGGGCAGTAACAAGGTGAGAAATAAAACATTTTCTAAAACCTCTTTTACACTGACAAAGTAACATTGCCAAAGCTTTCTGTTTGTTACACAGTCTGCAGTGAACAAATGCTTTCATCTGAAGAAATTCTAGAATAATTTTTCCCTCGATCAATAATTGTTACAAACGAGATCTTTGAAACACTGTGATTCCTCTTCACTCTGTAGCACAGAAGGGTTAAACAGGGGTCCTGTGGAGCGAGGGTGGAAGCTGTGGAAAGCCAGGAAAAGCCAGAGGAAGCAGACATGCAGCAAAGAAGCACATCATCTCTGCCGGCTGTGCTCAGTACTCTCTAGCCAAGAGACGTTTGTCAAAACTGACAAATTCAGCCTTTTCAAAATGTTTTCGTACTCCCCTTATAACCACCCATCAAACGATCTCTGTGGAGAGAAGGCTTTGGAGCTGAGCACACTATGAGGGGGGGTGGCACATGTGTCCTTTATTGCAGAGAGGCCTCTCAGCTGCATACTGGCGGTAAGGCATCAATCAACACCAGAGTGAAAGTGCTTCATCTCACTTCAGGAAGAGCAAGGTTTACTGGATGAACTCCAGTCCCTCGAGGCCATGAAGTGTACTGCCACAGTATTTGTCTTTCTTAATTTCTCCCTTTTTCCTTTTGCAACAGTTGCAGACAGGTCCGCTGTATCTATTTCAGGGAGCCGCAGGGCTTTGACTTGAACCAGTAAGTTCAAGTTTTGAAGTTGACCTCTTCCCCCATGTGCTCTATATGTAAATCTGGACAATGTCATCACTTTAAATTTCATCAACAGTCAGGAATTTTGAATTTTATTACTACTTGTTGTGGTATTAAACATGATTTACTGAGCAGCCCAGGTGAATTTTCTGACTGCCAAAGCAGACTCGAGCAGACTCGACCAATGCTGTGAGCTGGCAAAACCACACAACGGCCTGCTACAACGGCACTGCTGCTTGTGCTTATGTTCAGTGAATTGCAAAGTGAATACGACAATGTTGCTGAAAATGATGACAGCATAAAACTGTCACTGATAATGATATTTTTTTAGGGATGAACTTCATAATTCACAAAAATTTTGCTTCTGTTCATTCAAACATGTTCAGACACCTTTCATTGCCTCACAACATTGTGTCCCGCCTTGTTATTAGTGCCTCCCAGCTATAATGCCTCCCTACTCTGAGGCACTGGGAAATATTACGTTTCCATGCGCTATAAGCATTTGACCTCCCTGGTGTCTGCAGTTTGCCTCCGTCTCCGCGCTCTCCGTCTCCCTCACTTACCTGACTTCCCTCCCGTTCATCCCAGCCTCTGTTCCCGTTGTGGACTGCCCCATCTGGATTAACGACCTTCTGCTCGAATGATTAGAATTGCCTTTAGCCTTGTGACTTGCAGCTTTGCCTTTTTGTCAATAAAATGCATTACTCTGGTACACGGAGCCTGTCCTGTTGTGTCTCTCCACTGACGTTACATATTGCAATTAATATCAGAAAAAAAATACATACCCTTAAATAAAAAAATACATTCCATGTTTATTCAGGTTGATTCAAATTGTGAAGTAAAAAACATTAAGTCTGACATTAAAATGTTAAAATGTTCAATTGCCAAGAAAAACATTCTCATGTATGATTGTGTGGACAGTAAATACATGGAGTTTGAGTAACACAAGTCATAAAAGGAAACAGACAAAGGATCTCCCTGTTTCTGTTTTTTTACAATAAGCTCTTAAGTAATATTTGACAGAGTTAAATTCTGCATTTCTTACAAAAAATAAGTAATGTTGTGTACATTGATTATAAGCATTTATATTGAACAATTATGCAAGTATAGCACATCCCTGCTTTTTCTTCACATTAGGGTCCAGAGCACTGGCAAATCGTGAAAATCACAGCATATATTTAGTTTGCAAATGCATTTCTG
Organism: Chitala chitala; assembly: GCA_025773905.1. Classification (NCBI taxonomy): domain Eukaryota; kingdom Metazoa; phylum Chordata; class Actinopteri; order Osteoglossiformes; family Notopteridae; genus Chitala; species Chitala chitala. Next base: position 5,718 of record JABJVR010048344.1, read on the forward strand.
CCACCAAAAAATGTAAAAAACAAACTATACAATTTATCCCTTGCAAGTGTGTGTGAAAGCTAAACAAACAAAAATAAAAAGTTTCTTTAACTATAGAAAACCACAGTACAATACTGGCAGTGAAACATGATAGAATGTTGGTGAGTGATTACAGGATGGTTAGACATCAAAAGGGGATGGTTAGACATCAAAAGGGGATGGTTACACATCAAAAGGGGATGGTTAGACATCAAAAGCAGCAAAAGAGCAAAGTGATGAAAAGCACCTGACAATACAGCAGGAGTCTACTGTACAAGGCTGAACCAAATAAAGGGAAAATTTGATTAAAAGACCCAGAATACATTAAATATGTCAAATGTTTAAAATGTTTTTTTTTTTTTTTTACTTACTAAGTAGTCCTCTACTAATCAGTCTGAGGAACTAAAGTGAGCCCTGAGCCATGATTACTATAATGACAGATGAATGCTTTAACATTCCAAGTTTCAGCAACTATTCACTTTAAAGGTAACTAGGAATAATAAGCTATGAATTTAAAAAATCATAGAGCTTTTGGTCAAGCGTTTAGTAACGTCAGTAATGTGTGCACGTCACATTGTGGGATTTTCGTTTGAAGTGGACAGTGGGACTGAAAGGGAAGACAGGCAGCCCTTTGTGCAGCTGGAGCCCAATGGACAGTGGGACTGAAAGGGAAGACAGGCAGCCCTTTGTGCAGCTGGAGCCCAATGGACAGTGGGACTGAAAGGGAAGACAGGCAGCCCTTTGTGCAGCTGGAGCCCAATGGAGGCATATGTACATGTAGAAGCCCAGTGTGTGAGCAAACAGCTAGAAAAAGTTGACATTTAAAATAACTCTCACTGGGTCAGCCAAATCCTTTGGGGATTTGGTGTGGGAGGGGGAAAAAAAGCATACATAATAATGATGCTTTATGTCACCCAGAGAAATGGTAGCCTTGTATCTCCTCAGGGTCAGTAGCCTGCAGCCTTGCCCTGCTTCCGGGTGTCTGACACAGCAGAAATGCAGGAGTCCTCTCTGGTCACGGCGTTGACCACATTCAGAAACATAGCTGCGTTTGTCACAACATGCCCCAGTCCGTTAAGCCTGGCCACAACAGCCTGAAAACACAAAAGAAGATTATACAAGACACTCTTCCCCTCCCAGTCAAACAAGAACATGATTTCAATTAGCAGGAAAATAATAAAGTACAGAAAATGGGCATCATCTAAGTTCAGTTCGGAAAACATTAATCTGCATAAATACAGATCAGGACATGTTTTTACAATTTGGCTTTGCCCTTGCATTCCGCTTCAATGAGCTTGTCTTAAGACATGTTCAGTACTGCACGCTCACATCATCAAACCCTTTCTCTGCCTGGATTTTGTTGTTTGAGTCCACAAACAGCACAGGGGCGGTGATGGCATCGTTCAAGTTCATCCCAAACCACAGGTGGTTCATCAGAGCCTTACGGTGGGGGGGCATAAACACAATTAGAATGCTTGGCTCAGCAGGGAGCCAATAAGAAATTGCAAGCAAGCTGGCCTGTGACTGCGACTGAAATGAAATTGTGGGCCCGGAGAGAAATAAGCAAACAGCACAGAAGTGGCAGGTAGAAGTGTGGGTGTTACTTGTGCTGACGAGGCAGGTTTTAATTGACATGGCTGATACTGTATGACTTGCTAACGTTAACAGTATTGCCGTTGCTGTTGTTGAAAATGCAATGCTGAGAACAGTTACTGTGGTGACACACTTACTGAGGCCACCCCTGTGGTGATCATCGTGCCTCCCGATCCTCCAATTATCACAACCTTCTTTTTGGACTTTGAATAGAGTATCGATGGAGTCATTGACGATGGCGGTTGCTCTCCTGTGAAGTTGACAAGCCCTCATACTTTATTGCAGATAACAGAAGTCAGAAATGTACAGTGAGATCCAATGAACCAAACCAGAGATTAAGAAAAATGCGTGGTTTTATGGGTCCCACTTACCTTCAGACATTGGGTTTTGGGTCATGCAAAAGTCAGCCAGCTCATTGTTTAGGATCACTCCGGTTCTGCTGGAGTACACCATGGAACCAAAGCTGCAAAGAAACAACACGATCAGTTACCAGTCACAGTGCATCACGTGGTCTTCACAACAATTACAATGCATCATGGTCTCCTCGGCAGTCACAGTGCACCACAAGGTCTCCACAAAGGTCACAGTGCATCAAGAGATCTCTGTGACAGTCACAGTGCATCGTGAGGTCTCCACAACAGTCACAGTGCATCATGAGGTCTCCACAACAGTCACAGTGCATCATGAGGTCTCCACAATGGGCACAGTGAATCACAAGGTCTCCACGACAGTCACAGTGCATGGCAAGGTCTCCACGACAGTCACAGTGCATGGCAAGGTGTCCACGACAGTCACAGTGCATGGCAAGGTGTCCACGACAGTCAAAGTGGGTCATGAGGTCTCCATGATAGTCACAATACACCACGAAGTCTCCAGGATGGTCAAAGTCTGTCAGGAGGTCTCCACGACAGTCACAGTGCATGACGAGGTCTCCATGACAATCGCAGTGCATCACGAGGTCTCCAGGACGGTCACAGTAGATCACAAGATCTCCAGTATGGTCACAGTGTGTCATGAGGTCTCCATGATGGTCACAGTGCATCACAAGGTCTCTGTTAAAGCACTGCCTGACATTTTTAGCTTGCACTTGCCCACACTCACAAGCTTAATACCCATCCCCAACCATACCCACATTACACCTGCCAATGTAAACCCACTATCTGCCAGCTTTTCTATTATGATAGCCCACTCCTGTCTGCTGTTGAAAGATTCCCTCCTACGTCTGCATTCACTCGCATAAACCTGGCCACATTACTGCCAAAACACACCCGTACTTAATCGGATTTGTCCTGCCCTTACCTGCCGAAATTTATCACATACATACATAGATTATAGCCAAATAGTCAGATAAACATGGCAACAGACTACAGAAATTGAAATAAACCACATTACTCGCAACCCAGGGTTCTTCTGTATTGCTTTGACTGTTTAAGAGTGATTTGCGAGACGAGCAAAAATTTTTTTATAAAATTTGACTTGGTTAACGAGCGATAAATTGCAAGATGAGCATTTTCATATCAAGTATGATATGATTTTCATATTATATCACACTTCAAATGAGATTAGGGAGGTGTGCAAAATTTTGTAGAAAAGCACCACCCGAATAAGGCTGTAGCAGCACGAACGACGGATCTGTTTAATAAGAAAACAGTCAATGTCACATTTCCAGCGAAATCCTCAGAGGCAAAAGTGAGTGTCATCCCAGCAAACACAAAACATTCAAATAACGTTAGCTAAACGTTCCTAAAATTCCCTAAACGTCTCCCTCACACCAGCCACGACTCTTTTCAAAAGTAAAGTGCAGGTTAATTTGTTTTATTTTTACTTGATACTGTATATTAATAATTGTTATTTGTTTCCAACATTAGGGACAATAATTTGTACATAAAATACCATTAAAATGATTTTTATATGAATATTTTTTGGTGTGTGGATCGAATCATTCGACTACATTGTTTCCATATGGGAAAATTTGCTTTCATATACGATCTTTTTGGATTATAAGAACTTTTCTGGAACGAATTATGCTCACAATCCAAGGTTCCACTGTACTATTTACAGTTACTGAAACCTATAATTATTAATTATAAGCATTTTTGTGAGTTTGTGACATGGCTCTGTTAGGCTTCAGAACATGTGATATGTATTCGAACATTCTAAATGATTTATCATAGCAGATCATGAAAAACGAATAATTTAGGTTTAGGTAAGACATAATGCAGATTTAACATGGGATTTACAGAATGTGTGTAATGCTGAAACTCAATATAAGCATGGTTTTTATAAAGAAATTGTGTCCATAAGCAGTATTAACAGGCAGAGATCAACTAAACAATGCATTTTACTACAAACAGTACAGTGAGGAAAGACAAAGAGAAACAGGTGTTAGAGAGGAAGGTCTAAGCATAAAAACACACTCACAAGTGGTTGATGGTGCTGGTGACTGAGACAGCCGTGCCATCAGCTGCCAGCACTGACACGTGGGTCGTGCCAACGCTGTCCAGAAAGGGCGTGATGTTGTAGTACTGGGAGCCGTAAGTAGCGGTGTTGTTGATCATCGCTCGGACGCGGTCTGCAAACTCATCGCTTATAAATGGAGTCACATCCTGGGAAAAACATTTAACAGATAAAAAGGAAATAATTCTCCGGACTGTTGAGAATAAATAATAAAATGTATACTTCTCAATTGTAATAAACATCAGTATAATTAAAACAGAAATGTACTGCCTAATGAAATGCATTTTCAAGATATTTAAGATCAGGTACATTGGAAATACACTGCTATTCTTACTGAACTTTAATTAATCCATCAGTTGTAGTTCCTTTTAATAACTGTACAGTCACCCCTACACTTTCCAGAATTTGACATTTGCAGTTTCAGTTATTCATGAGTTTGATGTGAACAATTAAACGTTAATATTTTTGTAGCTTGCTGAAAGATTGTTGAAACTCACAGATAAGTAAGCCAAAGATATGTAAGTACAACCACAAATTAGAAAAAGTTTGGACGATATGTAAAATCTAAATTAAAACTGAAAATAGTGATTCGTAAATTATCTGTGACCTGTAATACATTGCAGACCGTATGAAAACAATATATTTCTTGCTGGGTATCTTAAAATTCTTTGTAAATATGCATGTATTCATGACACTGAGTTGAAATTATGATTTGGTACAAAAGTGGCCTACAGAAAAAGCCTAGACTTTTAGGAGTAAAGATGGGCAGAGAATCGCCAGTTTTCCAACATACGTGTGAGAAAATCATTAAAATGTTTAAAAACAATGTTCCTCACAGAACCATAGGAAGCGATACGTCACCCTCTATGGTAGGGTTGCCAACCAGCCAGGATTCTCCTGGACAGTCCCAGAATTGGCCCACAGTGTCCCATGTCCCGTGTTTGGAAGGAATGGATGCTGTGTGCTCCAGAACAAAGATAAGGACCATCCAGACTGTTACCAGGAACAAATCCAAATGCCAGGGTGTGCCATGGTATGGGGTTGTGTCAGTGCCTTTGGCAAAGGTAACTTGCACTTCTGGGATAGCACCATTAATGCATCGATTTTACTGGTCAATCTACGTTCCTACTCTCACCTATGGTCATGAGCTCTGGGTTGTGACCGAAAGAATGAGGTCTCGGATACAAGCGGCTGAAATGAGTTTCCTTCGCAGGGTGGCCGGGCGCACCCTTAGAGATAGGGTGAGGAGCTTGGTCACCAGGGAGGAGCTCGGAGTAGACCTGCTGCACCTCCACATTGAGAGGAACCAGTTGAGGTGGCTTGGGCATCTGTTTTGGATGCCTTCGGGACGCCTCCCTGGGGAGGCATTCCGGACATGTCCCACTGGGAGGAGACCCCGGGGAAGACCCAGGACACGTTGGAGGGACTACATCTCCCGACTGGCCTGGGAACGCCTCGGTGTCCCCCTGGAAATGCTGGAGGAGGTGTCTGGGGCAAGGGAAGTCTGGGCATCCCTTCTTATACTGCTGCCCCTGCAACCCAGCCCCGGATAAGTGGCAGATAATGGATGGATGGGTCCAAAACGTAGTATATTATATAAAAGGTGTAGATATGAAATGTAATTGCACAATACAGTACTGTTTGTTTACAAACTGGTAGTAAATACAGTAGATGTTATCAGTCAGGCTAGCAGACTGGTATGGGCTGGTGTGGCAAGTATTATTCACAAATTTTCAAGTTTGTGGGGGTCTTCTGCCCCTAACTCTTGCAAATGTAAAGAAGAGACTGTAATTTGTTCCTGTGAAGTGTCTTGTATATAAAATATATAAAAACAAACCAACTTAAACTGAACTGAATTATTCTTCAGGGGGTTAATTAACGGCAGCACTTTGTTGCTGAACCAAAAGGTATTTGAGATTCCATCCCAAAACTAGAATAACAGTGGAAAGTGGGTGTTACATGTCTGGCTCACACATATAAACCCGTTTAATAATGGCCATCTGTGTAGCTTTGCATGACTGTCACACTGTAGCTCACATTTACCCAGGAAGTTCAGGGTTCTTTTTATTACGTACTGATACTGTGTGACATGTCAGAGATTCCACAAGAGCATATACAAAATTTTTAACTAATATAATTAAAAACTAAGCTAATTTCTAACTGCTTATGCCCTGCGGTCATTTTATATGTTCAAGTAACACTATTCATTGAACGCAGAAAACTTTCAAAGGAAATTTCTGAAATTACTACATTTTAATTCTACTCCTTTTCAAAAACCAACCTGAAAACAATTGTTCAGCTGCACAGAAATTCTGTCAAAATCTAAACAAGGTTTATCGACTAAAAATGCTTTTAAGAAATGTTGAAAATCATGGCCGTTTGTAGGTATAGCACCAAACACCTACCTGTTCATGGTTGAACACTTGGTCAAGAATCTTCCTCCTCTGCCCATTAGCAAACTTGAGTGCCTCAACATACTGATGATATGTAACAGCTTTATGTTCACTTGTAATGGACGATGGACTAAGGTTGAACCCTAATGGTAAGAAATGAAAATTACACATTAACGATTGTAGTAAACGTATTATAAGTCTTTTTAAATTAACAGAAATCAGTTGGCTGTTAAAATGAGAATATTGTACAAAGTGTAAAAAGTGAAAGTAATGCTGACACATAAATTGTTATTATGGTAAACTGCACTTTGATTTCATCACTTTCTGAAGAGAGGATGAATTAATGAGAACAAACCCTTCATAATGTTAAGGACAAAGCTGAGAATTGCTCCTCCTGCTGGTGGAGGTGGGGTGTACATCTTATAGTCGCCTATTTCAACAACCAACGGATGTGTCACTTTGGCTTGGAAACATTTCAGGTCATCTAGTGTTAATGTTCCACCTACATTGCAAGGAAAAAAAATCTCATATCGGCATAATTGATTACATTAACTATGGAATAATATGTGTCTGAGCAGGCATTAATGTACATTGATGCACATATATTCATGTGAAACGCAATACAGGTTCAGCATGTCTGCTGGCTAATCTACCTGCATCTTTTATGTCCTGTATTAAGTTGTGTGCAATGCTGCCTGAATAGAAGGCATCTGCCCCCTCTTCTGCAATGGTCTCCATGGTTTCTGCCAGCTTTGGGAACCTCAACAATTCTCCATGACGGAGTACTGTCCCATTCTTATTGCAGAGCACATCACTGGAGATGGAAACAAATTCTAGATTCATGCAACTAAAAAAGTGAAGTTTACTGACAAAGAACATGAAAAACAGTCAGATTAAAGATGCAGTAACTGGGTCAATATGCATGAAAACTCTCACTAGTTGTGCTGCTGAATTCAGCCAGAAAAATCCTTTCAGGATAGTCACTGTGGATGTTTCCTTTGAAGAAAAACTGCATGCGTTGCATGGAACAAGCATCAATAGAAAGCAGGAAACAGCTTGCCTGCACACCCAAACCTTACCATAAAGCTGAGTTTTCAATTAGTGGCTTCATCACAGGTGAAGACAGAAGCATCCCCAAGTAGGGGGGGAGGGGGAAGCCAAATCGGGCCAGTTTGATGGTGGGCTCAAAGAGCTTGGCCCATGGCAGCTGTCCGTAAAGGTCATGGGCCTGCTTGTAGCCACGGATCTCTCCAGGGACTCCTATCCATTCGCTTCCTGCAGGGGTAACGAAGTGTAACAGGTCACCAGGTGTCAACACAAACACTTGCTGTGCTTTTTGTAAAGTGCTTTGAGACACATTGATGTGAAAGGCGCTATATAAAAATTAATTGAATTAAATTAAATTTCATTTTTTTTTTTATCTCCTGAGACACAGCGGTGTGACATGTTGTGGCATAGTAAATCGAAGTGTACAAAGTACACTAAACCAAACACGATATTCAAATGTGTGCTACAGGTTTCTGAGAACGAGCAATAGATTTAATAAACGATACCATGACCTGCCATCACACACAACAAAATCTCACACACATCCGAAAACCTGGTTCAACCAGTTCAGATTTAATTCCCCGGAGTACTACTTCCACAAGTGCATCACATTTCATTTTCTTTATTGATAAAAGTGAGATTATGTAACAATAAAGAATTATTTATTCAACAGACAAACCAATTTTCTCTGAGGGGAAAAAAGTAAATAAACAGCCATTGTAGGCATTTCTTATAATTGTCTATCAGTTCCTTATGCTGACTTGCTGATATTCTGACCCATTCCTCCACGGTGAACTCCTGTACCCATATGATGCCAGAGAGTTTTTTTTCCCCCCCATGTATGTCTTTCTGAAACTCCCTCCACAGAAATTCACCTGGACTAAAATCTAGACTTTGACTTGGCCATTCCATAACCCTCCATTTTTTTTGCTTTTTTTTGCTTTTTGCTAATCTTTAGACTTGTTTGTATGTCTGAGGTGGTTATCATGTTGAAAGTTATCACCTCTTTGACAGACGGCCTCACATTCTCCTCTACCTGTCTCTGATATGTTGGAGTCACTATAATTTCTATGATGGCAAAATGTCCTAAAAGCAGCAAAGCAGTCCCAAACCAAAACACCTCCCATGAGGCTTCACTGTTGACATAACGTTCTTTTTCTCAAATCCTGTTTTTTTTTTTACACAAAAATTGTATGAAAATGCCCAACCCACTATAACAGACTCATCTGTCCCAAACACATTGTTCTAGATGCTATGTCCATCAAATTGGTATTTAATCTCAAATTAAATGTTTTTTTTTTTTTTTAAGAGTAGAGGCTTATCTTTGGTGACTTTCCACGAAAACAAGATCTGTGCAGTTTCCTTCTTACAACTGGCACATGCATTTTCACACTTCATGTGAAAGCAGGATCCACAAAAAACTGGAATTTAATGTGATAAAGCAGAGAATGTAAGGCAAAAATAAAGACCAAGCAACTGGAAAAAATGGCTAGAACCCAAAAACATGAGCAATACCTTCACAAAAACAAGATCAACCAAAACTCAAACAACCATAACGATACCACTGCAACTCCATCACTGAACAACTGGCAACCATGAAATAAATTAACAAGATGTAGCCGCAACTTACTGTCCAACATGTCATCTTGGGACAGTGGACAAATTGGCCAGTGGGCTGAAACGTTTTTAATTTGCAGGTATTTTACAAACAGTGGACTTACTGATTTTAAATAGCAGGGAATTGCTTTAAAACCCAGCCCAGACCCTTAAGCATCTATGATCTTCTTTCTAACCTATTTGGTGCCTGGTTCAAATTTTACAGTTGTTAGACTGTTTAGAAGTGACAAAAGTGGAGGTGCACAAACTTTTTCTTCATTAAACATTAGAATTATTGTTTGTTTACATTGAAGGAAAAGTTACCACATGTTAAATTTTAAAAGGTTAGATTGAAATAAATTTGAAATGTATGAAAACTGTTGAAATAAAGATTTAACATGTGGGCAAATATTTTTTTAAATATAGACCATATTTTAAATAGATATACTAAGAATACCATGTTCTTAGTTTTTCACATCATTGTGATACTGGTGTTTCATACACAAGAACCAAAACAGCTCATTGCAAAGACCATGAAGGCAGGCCCTTGGCTGCTAATGAAAAGGAGTTCTGTTTAAACCAACTGTAAGAATGGCAACAAGGTGGCCTGCGCTTCCTCTCTGCAGTGCTAATTACCTTCTGAGGTTGCATATCCATCGGAGTTATTCAATCCCCTATAAGATTCTTTCCTGGACTGCAAGTGTCATGCTTAACTTTCCACTGAAACCAGTGTAGCCATTGGTTTTGTGATAAATTCAGTTCAGGATGGATAACATGCAACAACGGTGTGCTGTAGCAAAACGATTTTATAAGTTGTGCACAGGAATACTCGGTGTGAGGAAGGGTGTGAAGAAAGAGGGACAGTGGTCAGTGATAGTAATGCTTATGCAAGTCAGCTGCCAGTCTTTGTTTTTTTATTTATTTATTTATTTTTTTATTTTATTAAAGCCTATTAAATTTGTAAAAGCCTCAAAACTATTCTTTGGTATACAACACTACACCTGGCACAAAGATGAGCTCCAGCCACTTTTAGTTTGTTTGGTAAACAAATAGTAAACAAAAACAGCTGAGGTCATATGTCCTGAATTAGCAGACACGGGAATGTTGGATATGGCTGAACAATTATGATATATAATTCATGTCGGCATTTTGTGAGGAATTAATTATTGATATCAGTTTGGAATAAAACAATCAGTTATTGGATTGTTCTCTTTGTAACCATGTTTACTCCAAGCACTGCTTTGTAAACCCTACTGTTCTTCACTGCCCAGTTACACTGAAAAATTGCCTTATATCCCCTGCCTGGATAACAAAGATTGGACTGGGATCTCTGTGAATTACCCTACCACCATCAATGTAGTAGAATGAATAATGTTTAACGTTGTTTTTTCATTTTAATAAGAGACAACAAAATTTTGTTGTATATGCATTCTACTGTATTCTACTGCATTAAACCTAGTGCCCTGTGCCTGGATCCCTGCTGGAATGATTCATTATCCCTGCTGGAATGACCGTTTACAGTGGTCTTGTCATTTCCTGTTTTGCCATTTCCCGCATGTGTTCGGAAATGAGAGTGTTCGGTTCACGTCCAAAATGGGACTTTCCAGAAGTGTGGCATTACAGGACTGTGAAGCTGGCCAGAACACTGAGCATTTCCTGCCTATTACCTCCCCACATGTTGGAGTTCATGTGAAAAGTACAGCATCTCAATACCTGGAATTAGCTTCGGGTGACTTGGGCAATTCTTCAGCAGGTCATGTTTGAAGAGTTTTGGTACCGTCTCTCTGGAAGAAATTATCTTAATGTTGCCTGCAAAAAAAAAAGATGGCAGATGCAGATATAACAAGTTTATACTACAGCTGCACAAATAAACATGTGAACTCTGTAGAAATGCAGTTTTGGTGAAAAAGCATGTGCTCATTACATGTCTTGTTTACAGAAAAAAAAATTTATTTAATAAATTATGAACAGTGAAAAGAAGCAGACCCACATTTAAAAGTGTGCTGAACTAAGGCAGGAGTGCTATTGTAAACACTCAACAGGGCCACAACATGGAATTCCTGTCGTGACCGACCGCTCTATCCAGCGTGTGGTGTACAGTCCATTAAAGGTAAGTCTTGCATGGGAACAGGTTGACGTACAGGGAAAAGAAAACTAAACTAAATTGATTTTACAAGTGAACCACACAGATGATTGCACTCACGAGGCAATATCTCACAAAGAATCTGGAAAAATATGCACACACACCTACGTTCACACACCTACACACACACACACACTCTTTTTTTCCTTACCTGACTTATCCAATATGGTGAATATGGATCCCCCACCTAACCCCGTGCTCTGTGGGTTGACCACAGATGTACAAAGCAGTGCAGCAATGGCACCATCTACTGCTGAGCCACCCTGCTGCAGAATATCCCTGAAATACACAGCAAAGCAACATTCTTCAAATGTTTCACTGACTTCATAGGTAAAAGCAGTCTTTTCATTTTAACTCACCACCCTCAGATCACAAGGAAAATGCAAATCAAGCAGAAAGGTACGAGTTTGTGGATTAATCACTACCAGCATGCAACCTATTTTAAACACAGAAACTTTGATTTTTTTTTTTTTTTTTTTTTTTTTTTGTAGATTTCTGTTACTCTTTCCATTTGGTCTATAATTTTGATGACCTGACTGTTTTGCTCTGGAAAGATAAAACAACATTTAAACTAGAACTGAATATCTTACTTCCACTGCACCTAATCCTCTTAGAATCACCATTCAGAATGTTTAATTGTCCCGGGGTTGAAGTGATGCATGTGGCGTCCTGGAGTGAGCTGCGAGGCGAGCCTCAGTCTGTGAAGGCCTGTTCTTCACAGTGCAAACCCATATAAAATAGCCTTAGTGTCACATCTTGGTAAGACAGCCCTCCTTTCAGATTTCTACTTTGTGTTTGGTGGAATAAGAGATGGGCAAGACTGAAAATTTGTACATCTACAATTACTATAAACCTTATGTGTACTATTTAGAAAATTATCTTTTAAGCTGCTTACCCAATTCTAGGACCCCAGAGCTGACCTCAGGCAAGAGGATACAAAGCAAGGCACACTGTGGACGAGTGGAGAAGTGGTCCAACACAAGACTTTCATGTTATCATGTCTTCAAATTTGTAAACCGTTCATGATGTTGAGACTGTAAGAGCTTTGCGAAAATAAATACTGTTTTAGTAATAACAGGAAATATGCTGATTACATGTGCATGACATGCATAAAATGCAAGTGATCCAAAGACAACATGGTGTGCCACAAATGGAAACCCCTTCAGCTGCTGTCAGTTTACACACAAACTGATAGTTTTCACATGCACATATTGTCTTTAACTACATAAGATGCTTTGAGGCACATCCATTTGACAGGATTTGACAGTTCATACACACTCATTGGAGCTGTCCCAAGACACATCCTGCAGAGTCACTTTGAGACAGCTCCACCTGACACTTTGGGGCACCTCCATCTGAAACACCTCTTGTTACGATACTTTGAGACGCATCTTCTAGAACCCCCCTCAACTCAATAATCTGAGCCTCTTCCCCTCCCTTAAAACACCTTTGCTCAAGCAGCCCACCAGTAAACATGCTTCAAGATACGGGCATAAGAAAGACACTTTGGACACGTCCTACACAGAGCTAACTCAGGCATGGCACTGTCTGATACAACTCAGTGCCTCTGTTTAGGCAGCAAGCTGCTACCTGCAGGTAAAGTATTAGGTCCTCCAGAATTGGGAAATTTTCCTTACACTGACATGAAGACATTTAACACCCCTGTTTCTGCCAAAAAAACATGCCCGATCTCAGTCAGTTTCGATGCGAACATACTCTTGTGGTTTTCTCCTGTCCTGGAAGAATGATCCCCACTGGCTGTTTGAATATCATGCCACATGAATATGTACTCAGGAGCAAACATATAATGGTTTGCTGTGACTAACAGTGGTCTTAAACAGACCTTTACCGTTATAATCCACGATATCAGAACTAAAGGTATCCCCCAAGTAAAAACTGGAGATGAAGAAGCATTCTTGACAAAGGGTCAGACTGGAGTCCAGAGGCTGGGGGATGGAGTAAGGGTGGGGGTGGGGCTGTGATTTCCTCATTGGACTGAAATAAATAAGTAAATAAATAATCAAATGGGCATTATGCCATCAACTTAAACACACTAGTAGACAATCCAGAAATAATCAGTTCATAAATCATGAGTTCACATCCCAGAGAAAATACCACAAGTGCAATTGAAAATGTATTGCCTGTGGTAACACGTCTTATCCCAAAGGCACACAGCCGTGTTAACACTCACAAAGCATTTAGCCTAAGTTAGGAACAAATGAAGGTCAACACTCCTCTACTAGGCCAACTGCTTCTCAGCTGTAGTCATTTAAGGCAACTTGTTTCAACACATCTCACAAATATCTGGGTGAGATTAAAACAATGACGCTTTGGTTAAACACACTTCTCCAAACACGACTCTACAGCTCAACATGCAAGCAGTGGAAAAAAAAAAAAAAAAAAAAAACTGCTGACTATAAAAAGGACAACAGACCAGATCTGAAGTTGAAGTAATTCAATATCAGAACATAAAGCAGTGTACTTTATGTCTTTCTGAAACTCCCTCCACAACGAGCAATTTGGAGACACCAATCAACCTAACTCGCATGTCTTTGGACTGTGGGATGGAACCGGAGCACCCGGAGAAAACCCACCAAGCACAGGGAGAACCTGAAAACTCCACACACACAAAGCCACTTAATTTATCAGCAAAACAACTGTGACAACAGCAATGATTAGAGACTACCAGAGTTACAAAAGACAAACTGTGACCAGTCAACCCCCCTTTTGCAAAATTATTTTGGTGCCTGTATTTTGGACATACCCAGGTCGGGATGCTATCCCCTGGTCGGGATGCTATGCCCAGGTTGGTGGAGGTCTAAATAAAGAGAAGTCATTGAGAACATAATATGAGCAATTCTCTGTGAGACCTGATCCAACTGTTCAGCAAAAAGAAAGGCCACAATACAACAAGTTCCCTTAGATCCACCAATGTCCTTCTGGGTAATGCTGGGAGTTTCAGATTTAATTCATTACTGGTAGTTCATTGTAACTTGTATGACTGATCCTTACATGCCTGGGAGTTTCAGATTTAGTTCATTACTGGGAATCCATTGTTAATGTTCATGGGATCATCATACACCTTTGGAATACAAATCGCCTGAGATCACATTGTTAGACATATTGTGCAATGTTTTTTTACGATCTGTATCCTGAGATAAAGTGAATAATGGCTCTGCCCCAAATCTAGATGAAAGGGACTGCAGTTTTGCTTGCTGGCATCAGTCTAAAAAGCCCTGAGCAAAACAGATGACTGTGCACCTCTAAGGCAACTGAGGAAGCTGGATAAACTTGCTGCTGCTATGAGAAAACCGTTGAAGTCTGCAACAATTTTCAGTAAAGTTATTATTACTTTGAATGAGCTCAGAGTTAAAGTGGCATGCATCGGATCATGACTGACCCTTTGAAATGCAATGTGTTTTTACATAAGCACATTTATCTCCCTACAGAAAAACAAGCTAACAGAGATAAGCCTAGTCTCCGTCCATCCATCCTTCTTATCGTACGCAGGGTCTTAAAGGGGCCTGGAGCCTACCCAGGTAGCTTTGATTACAAGGCAGGGATGGGGCACTAACCTATCGCAGGGTACAATCACACACACACACACACACACACACACACACACACACACACATGCGCTATGGGCAATTTCGAAACACCAATCAGTGTACAATGCATATCTCTGGACTGTGGTAGGAAACTGGAATAACTTGAGGAAACCCTCGAAGCATGGGGAGAACATGCAAACTCCATGCACACAGAGTAGAGGTGGGATTCAAGCCTCAAATCCAAGAGACGCGAAGCAACAGTGCTAAGCACTGAGCCATTGTGTTCCCTAATTTGCAATTTCACACCTGACCAGAGTTAAACAACAAATTAATGACATCCTCTATGATCAAATTCACAACCTGACTGCATGAAAGAGTAGGAACCAGTCTTACTAGTTCTCCATCAGTTCAGAAACGAACCCAGTATTGTGGTGACTTAAGTACAACAGGACATGGTGCCGTTGTCCTCTTTAAAGTGCAGACTGCACATGATAAATTTCACCACAGTACAGCAGCAGCAACACAAAAGTTTAACAAAACATTGTAATTCCCTAATGGCATCCCTCTTCATTTAGGAAAGTTAATGTTTTTCAGCTTCTTGGCTTTTAATTACAGACAAACCAAACCTGACATTACATGTCAACACATGTGATGAGGATGAGGAAATGCTTCCCTTATTTTGAGCACTCATTGCATGTTCTAATCTCCAACATGAACCTTCCCCACCCAAGTCCAATTTAAAGCTGATCTACCTCAGTTACATTGACATCATGATGCAGCCATTCATTGCAACATTTACCAAAAAAAAAAAAAAAAAAAAGTTAAGATCTAATCTTGAAGCAACTTCACTTAGTGAAGTGTGAACTGCATAAACCACAGATCTTACCACAATGGAGAAAAGCATAACATAACAAATGACCCATCAGGGCTCAGCTAACATTTTGACCTACACTGCCTGAGGGCACCGACACTTGACACTTTACATGCCTGCATGGTCTCTGTGCCTCTCCCATTTTTACCTGTAGCATGAAACACAGCAGTGGCGCTGCTAGGAGAGTTGGTGACACAATCAGAGAGGTTACACTAAAACTGGCTCAGCTGGCAAGACGTTTGTTAGACCATTACCACTCCGGGTGACACCAACCCTAGTGACCCCCATAAACACACAGCATATTGTGCATAGTATAAATAGCATGCACATGCAATAAAAATAAATTAAATCACAATAAAAATCACTGTTAACCGAAAGCATTCTACGCAATTAACAAAAACGTTTAACTTTCATCAACCATGAATCATGTAAATACATTGATTCATTCAATTAAAAACAGCACTGCAGCATTCACAGACTTGTACCAAAACGATCCACAGTGCTCACAGACTTGTACCAAAATGATCCACAGTGCTCACAGACTTGTACCAAAACGATCCACAGTGCTCACAGACTTGTACCAACATGATCCACAGTGCTCACAGACTTGTACCAACATGATCCACAGTGCTCACTGAGTTGTATGAAATGATCCACAGAGCTCACAAAGTTGTACCAAAATGATCTGTGACAATGATGAAATGACTAATGACTTCACTACAACATAAGCCTATTTTTTGTTGCACAAGAAACTTCTGTATTTAAAAATGCGATGGTGCTCACAGATGTAGTGATATACAGTATAGGCTGTATAATAAATTCAGTATGAAATATTTTATGACTAGTGTGAGTAGTCATGACTATTGCATTGTGAGAACCGTGGCTAACTGGGGCCTCTAGCTAAGGTAGTCTTACACAAGCATCAGTGGGGAACTGCTCTGTTTTGGCATGTTGATGAGAATGGTCACCTAAAGCAAGCCCTTTATTTTAATATACACTTCTTGAACACTGAGACAATGTGTTAAAATGAAAAAATAGTGTGCATGTTTATAGCAATAGTCTGTACAACAGTACATATTTATTAGTTTCTGCAATTTCATAGGTTATTCAGTACTCTATTAGTATTTAAGGTCAACTCCTTTAATGTGTAAACCTGAAAAAAAGTTTCCAAAGCCATTAAGATTAAACATTACTGCCAGTGCCTTATCTGGAATACTTAATCCAATATTTGTTTGTGAATTGCAATAAAGTATGGGGCAAGTTAATTAATGAGCGATTTTAGTTTCCTTGTGTACCCATGAAGCATCTTTGCATGTGCTGCAATGATTTGCCTAGCAAATAAACTGTCCAAAACAACTGATATGAAATTTAAGTGGTTGAGAAGTTCATTTCTTAAATATAAAAATTCCAAAGAACAGGAGATTGTTATTTTTAACAGTATACAAAGTAAAAAAGCAGTCAATTCAAAAGTATGACTTAGCACAAAAGATGCACCGTTTAATGACTAACAAAAATATGGTATGCATGCTCATATCATAGGCCTGGGGCTCAGACCCACACATCCACATACTGCTCAGACTTACCAGACAGGATTTCCCAGCTGAAACAAAGACCAGCATTCATACCTTGCCAGACTTTGTCCTGACAATCAGCGGTTTTCACTATAATGGTACTTGGTTCCACTACATTCTCACCCTCTTAAGGCAACAGCAACTGCTCAATCAGTATCTAATGATCTGTCCCTGTCACGCCCTTCTCTGACCACTAGATGTTGCTATTTCCCTTATTCCTCCGCTTTCCTGCATTGCTGTCTCCTAATGTTGTTCCTGTTAATATCAGTGTCATCAGCTGTATTCCATTTCCTCACAGACCTCTATATATGTTTCTTCCTTTGTTTTCTTCCTTGCCAGTTGTTGTAATAGTTCAGTGTTGCCTAGCAGTGGAAACTGTTAGAGTTTCCTTATTAGATGTTTGTTTAACATTTCCCTTGTTATCCTATATATTCATTCTATCTATCAGAATAAACTCTTCTGCATTTAGACTCAGCCTTCACCTCCATTCCTGCATTTGCTAGAACGCTACATTGTAGCAACCCATATTTACCCAAGTCGATTGTCACCAAAGCAACAGAGGCAACCTTTCCAGGCTTTGAACTGAAACAGCCACAGCGTTACAAGACAAGAGAATTCCTCTGCTGATCTAAAGACCTATGTCCCTTTCTAGGGGGACAAATCAGATTTTTGGCCTGACAGCCAGGGGTTTCTACCACAGTGGTACTTGCTTGCTGCAAATTTGTAAACTTTATTTAGCAAAACCTTTTAATTTGTTCCATTTGAGAAAAAAAAAAAAAAGATTTGTCAACTTGACAAGTCGATGATAACCATTTAAATGTATTATTAGACCTCTTGTATGCTGCATTTGTCACTAAAGATGTTTGTCCAAACAAATTTGATGAATGCCCCAGCAAACAGTTACTGTCATTTATAAACCCCACATCAGTCATTCCTGCTGGTCATGTGATGAAATTTTGGAAAATTGCAGGTATGTATGGTAGCTCAGCTGAAGCAGTACATGTGTGGTAGTCCAAGGTCATCTGTACACTCAAAAAAACTGAAATGCCACTTCTGGTTGATAAGCTAAACTAAAATGAGTTAAATTATTGTACAAAGTTTGTTAAAAGAGATTGCAAGTTTAGCCTCCAACAGAGGTTCCCAATCCTAATCTATTCGTTTAACCTCCTTATCCAGTTCAGGGTCGCAAGAAGCCTGGAGCTCATCCAAGGAAGCACAGGGCAGGAGACACCCCAGAAAAGGCACCAACCACCCACAGGGCACACAGGTGCGCACACACACGCACACACACAACATGCACTGTGCAAATGTCAATCAACTTAGCCTGCATGTCTTTGAACCGTGGGAGGAAACTGGAGAACCCGGAGAAAACCCAGCAAGCAGGGGAAGAATATGCAAACTCCACACACGCAGACCCAAGGTGGGAATCAAGCCCCCAGCCCAGAGGTACGAGGCGACGGCGCAAACTAACATGCCACCTGGTTCCTAATCCTTTGTGTACAAATTAACTCTTCCTTGTAGAACTTTTTAACGCTCTCAGGTGTATAAACATTCAATTTACCCACTGATACTGTGCAGATATTGTAAGAATTTATTATATTACATGACACATAATGAGGAAACATAAGTTAATAAATTATAAATAATACTTTGTTCTTAACAGAAGATAAGTTTCATTGTTGGCCTAGGGCTCAGAAAACCATCCATCCATCCATTATCTTAACCGCTTATTCCTGGTGAGGGTCGCGGGGAAGCCTGGAGCCCATCCCAGA
>JABJVR010048345.1:0-24725 GCA_025773905.1 Chitala chitala
CCCCCCCCCCCCCCCCCCCCCCCCCCCCCCCCCCCCCCCCCCCCCCCCCACGATTTAAAAAGAAAATTGGTGAATTCATTATACAGTAGTATAACATAATCAAACGTGAGTGATTGTCAGTGGTGCTGAAATAGATTCAGAGAGCACTGTAGGCGAGTGTGTTGTGTGTGAGTGTGTTGTGTGTGAGTGTGTGCTCATCTCTTCTTTATTAACAAAGACAGCATTCTGGGCTCTGACTTTTCTAAATGTGTTTTCCTTTAATTAGACAGGTCCACCTTGTTCTGGCTCCCCTGGTTTTCCTCCAGACCTGCTGGTAGAATGTGACTGAACTCACACTGTTAGCGAGAGCAGCTGGGTTTACTGCCGTCCTTAGCCGCCTCAGTGGCTGTGAGATATGTGAGAGGAATGAAAAACTGTGGATCCTCACTGGTTACAGTTTATGGGGAGGGTTGGGGTTGGGAGGGGTGAGTCGAGTGCTTTTGCTTTATTGAAATAGATGATCCTCCCCAGAGTTCTACCTATCATTTTCAATCTGCCACTATCTGTACTGGTAACAAAACTCAATAAGGAAATTGTCCAAAAGTAAGAGCACTTAGAGTCTCTGTAATTACGGGAGTGTAATGCAACATCCGGGCGGAGACTTCTGAAGCAATCCATCAAAATGCATCCAGCGGTGCACCCGTAATGAGCCGTGCCTCTGGAAGAGACACGGCAGCGTGTAAACCACTCGCTCGCTCAGTCTCTCTCTCTCTCTCTCTCTCTCTCTCTCTCTCTCTCTGTCTCGCTCTCTCTCTCTATATCTCTATGAGCCACGGGCAAGGCACAAAGTGGAGGAAGTGGAGTTGTCTTGCAACCTTCCGTGTTCAGTACCACGGCTCTGGGGGGGGGAGTCTTGATTGCTGTGCTTGTAAGTACCGGTTGGGTTTCAGGTGAGCACTTAGGAACAGTTTAGAGGAGGGGTTTGACTATTTCCGACAGCAGAAAAGTTATACCTGCCAGGCAGGGGTCGCAAGTTTAACTGGGATGGTTAACTGGGGCATCATCTCAGATGATAATGGATTCTGTCGGTCTGCACGAGCAAAGACTGACAAAGTGTCACCAGGAGAAGACAATATCCACACCAGAACCTGCTATTCTTTTGGATACAACAAATTACATTGTAAAAAGTGGCAGGAAGACACTAGCACATCTTGTGGATTCTCTGCGTTTATTGGCAGCCGTAGCACACTTGGCTCAATGCTGTATTTGTAAGAATGGAATTAAGTTATTCAACACACAGTTAATATGGAGTTTTGGTCCCTTTACTACATTCATTTCAAACTATAGTGGCTGCGTGTCTCAGAATTTCCATACTATCTTGCCACCGGTTGGCTCTCGTATGCTGATTTGCTCATTAAACTGGAAGGAGGCTATTCATGGCGGCAGATGTAGTAGCAAAATGCTTTAACGAGCGTTTTGCTACTGATCCAATGTGGAGGGAATGCGCCCATTTTAATCAAGTCCCATTCAATCCCCAACCATGAATTAATCAGCCCGCCACTGACATTGTGCTCCTGTAATTATTTGGTAAATCCTGCGCCGCTGGGCCTTGTGCGCACCATGTAACATGTTCTCTGGCAACATGCTGATAATGGGCCGGAGGGTCCTGCAGGAGCTGGGCTGTAGACACAGGGCCAGTCATGAAGACTCGCCCCTCTTCGGTTTGCGTGCTGGCTGATTAGAACCCCCTGAAGCGCTCCGCTGTCGACGTGAACAATGGATCTGCTCTTTCAGTGCACGAGGAGAAAGTGCCAGAACCTGCCTCCGTTTGTTACGTCTTGCTTGAATTCTAGTCATGTGAGAATGACCATGAAAAATATGTCTTTGCTTTCAAAACTGCTGGCCTTAGAAAGCAATTAGTACTTTCTACGCACTTTGGGATGTATTTCACTTATGAAGTGTCTGGTCCTGTGTTGATTCAATCCGCTTTTCGTTGGCCAAGTTGATCTCAGGGTTTATCGGTGAATGAGGCAGCGGGTCGATTTTGAGGATAGATTTTCAAGTTTGTCTTTATAGAGGTGTTATAAGATCCATTTTCACAATTTTTACTTATTCAAAAATTGTTACAATGCATTGATACTTTTCACATACTTCAAAATTGTACAAATAATAAATGTCAAGCATAAATACCTCAGTCTCAGTTAAATTTCATCTTATAAATGTCAAATTAATTTTCATTTATAAAATGCTGTATTTCCTGTTTGAAATTCAGAGTTTGAAGTCTGTCTGTGGCTGAAACACCATGAGCTCACGTTGGTTCCATCCTGAGGGAATTGGCATGAAATTGGCATTTCTTATTTGATGTTCCTTTCATGCTTCACAAAATAGCTGTTTTCAAAACTTACATTTTAAACCTAAATTGAAAAATTTAATTAGATACAGACAAATGGCAGACCATTTTGCTGGTTTCCCTGTTATGGAAGGAAGCCGTGGATCTGGCCTTAAAACCTCGAATTGTCTTTCTCGGGTTACCTTTACAAACACAGGACATGCTGCGCTAAGAGGTTTATGTGTTTCCTGCTGATAGTGGAGATGTCATGGAGACCAGACAGGAGGAACGTATTACGGGGGCCGAGTGAAGGAACAGGTGCTAGATGCTGGCTGGAGGTCAGAGAGTGAGGGATTGGATCTCACACTTCAGGTGTCTCAGGGTAGGGGGAAACAGATGGGATGGACGTAGCCTGGGTCTACAGGGGGACAGCTGCAGCCCCCGCCTCCTTCATGCCCCCCCCCCCCACAAGAACACAGCCCACTGAGCATTCCACCCCAGGACCTTCTTGCTACCGTTTCTCCACGCTGTTTATGGAACAGTGTGTGGTCCGAGAGACCTCGCCAGTCTGCTCCTGTGTACAAAAAAGCAGAAGTAATGACAAGTGTGTGTGTGTGTGTGTGTGTGCTCCCACACTTTCCGCACGCAAGGACACAGTGCAGGGAATCTGGCTAGGCAAATACTAACACAGTTTTTCTGCACGTCTTCACAACAAATTTCCGTTTTTTTGCAGACCAGCAAAAGCTGTAATGGGATATTTTAATAATTCTGTTTATGAATGTTTACACTTAATGACTGATACAGCACATGTTTAGCCTACAAGTTGTGCAAAAGAGACACTTCTGAGTGCAGTATGCCACTTTAATTAACAAAGTGCAATTCATCCTCTATACAAAAAACATTAAAAAAAAATTATATATATATATATATATATATACACACACACACACAGTTTTGCTCATAAGTTCACATGCCTACCACAGGTAATTGGTGTAATTTCAGTATTTCTGTTAAGACAATGAATTTCATCTGTGTACTATTAAAGTAAAACATATATTTTGTATGATGTCTTGTTTTCAAACTATGGCGTACATTTTACAAATTCTGCCGGGGGGGGTATATTAGCTCATGCACAGAACTATAATGACCTATAATCTTTAAGAGCTTCCTTTCAATTTTTTCATTTCAGCTTTGTGTGATGTTCAGCATCGCTGCCCACACAACCTGAGCAAAACCAAAACGGGAGCAGGTTTACAGAATCATGCAAGCTGAGCGAAACGTTTAGGCCATTTGCCAAGACAGATGAGCACCGTGAACCACACGTACCTCTGATGCGTTGCTATGTAGATAACATTAACACTGACACGCCAATGAACTATGCAGAGTCTGTAGATGTTCAACACTCACGGGATCGTCTTGGCAACCGAAACTACTTGCTCTCCGTTCACAATTCAAAATGAACAAACTAGTTTTATGTTTTCCTGTTGTTTACAAACTGGCCTGAGCAGAAACGCTGAAGCAAAATATTTACAGTTCCAACGAAATTCTCGATGCTCGCGATGCGCTTCTGTTTTAGTTTAGAATTTTTGTGGGCTGCAGTGTAATACACAAACGCAGTTTGGGGATTGATTTTCACAGGTGTAAAAGGAGTTTGCGTGTGTGAGTGCATCTGCGGTCATGCTGATAACAGCTTGTCAGAGCTGAGGATGAACTCCATTAGCAGGTTTATGTAAACTGAAAATGCGCTCCCCAGCACTTAGGAAGGGCATTTTGAAAGTAAGAAAAGAAAAAAAAAAACAAAGAATTCGGAGGACTGTTTTTGCAGTTCAGAATGGAAGGTTATCGCCCCTGAAAGGCGTCTTTCAGTGAGTGTCGAGGAGGAAGGGGAATGATTTCCTAGGAATGGAGGTAAATGATAAACACTGTCTGTGAGGCGAGAGACAGCCATTGTGAGCGACTGTGTGAGAGGGGCCGTAAGCCCCGGATAGGCCCCTGATGGATGGGCCTTGGCTCGCCTGAGAGAGGGCCACGCAGAGGTGTCTGACGGACCCCAGGCTGCTCTCTCACTCCAGCTGACAGCACTCGGTGTGACGGGCCGTGGAAGACCTGCACATAAACAGTCACTTGGCATTCTCTAACGAACTTCAAAAAGTGCGTCTTTACAATGTGAAGCCAGGTCCTTAAAGGGGAGGAATTTTACAGCAACGTTAATGGTGTTACGTAATCCGGCACCCTCTGTCTCTCAGGCCATTTACCCAAAATACGTAATCTCTTTTTCATAATTATTAATATTTAAGACTTAACCCCCCCCCCCCCCCGAAAACTAAAAAAAAAACAAAAAAGAAAGTATTTCTAGGCTTACAACTAAAGACGTTTAATTGTTGGCTTATGAACTGGATATGTTGAGAAACTGAGGTGTGTAATGACATGGCCATCATTTTTAAATGTAGAAATTGATTTGAAGGGTGGGGATACAACTAGAAAATAAACCCCCCTGCGGTCCAACGATGAAGCCTCAGGTGGTCTAAAGCTTCAGGAGGCTCTTCTTACACTGAGCCACTTTCCTCTTTGCATGCAGACATCACCGACTGCTGCATGGTTCTAATCAGTCGTCTCCATGGTAACCACAGAAGTACCCTCCACTGCTTGGAGAAACCGCCCCCTGCGACTGCGAACTGAAGAAGCGTGTCTTTTTCGGCTCCAGGTGAGAGTTGGGTGCAAGTCTAAACATTTTGCTACTAGCACCCCCTGTCTTCAATAAACCGCGAGCAATGGCAGTAACATCTCAGCGGACACACCAAGGTCCCTGGATTTGCCCAGACGGCTGTGATGATAAGTTTCTTTCACCTCTAAGAATTCCCATGTGCTCAGCGGGCATTTAACTGAACACTTGGCCTTTTGCACCAGTGTGCAGGCTGTCTGTTTCTCACCAGGTGCTCTGTCTGTGCAGGGTCATGTTATCTAAGCACACCAAGTCACCCAGGCAGCCTGTGACGTATCACAGTTACCTGTCACTGTGCAGAACAGCCATGTACATGACACCGTTTACTACGGCATGACTAAGAGGAGCTGGCGTGTTTTCTGTCAGGTGTGTTTTGTGACTAAGAGGAGCTGGCGTGTTTTCTGTCAGGCGTGTTTTCTGACAGGCCGTCTCTAATCCCCGGCATCAAGACGGTTGTTGAGAATGCTCCTCCTTTTTGACAGACAGCTTTCCCTGCTTTTTGTAACAATGACGTTTATTAGAGCAGGAGGCTCCAGATGGTACCCCGGGGCCAAACATTTTGGCTTGTGCTGCATGGGCACAGCGTTGGTCTCGGACCCCCCCCAACACCCCATACCTCTGAGTCCTCTCCCTCCCTTCGTGTGTATTGTGCCCATGGAGAGCAAATCGGCTTCAGGTTCACCACTGCTGCGGCTTTCTACATTAATGTTCGCTGCCCACTCGAGGCTCACTCCTTCCAGAGAGCGAGAACATTAACATTAAAAATGTTAACACTTCCTCTGCCTGCGTGGCCCTGGAGGAGGAGGCGGACCCCTTTGACAGTCCTTCTGGTTGATCTCAGTGTCCACAGCGTCCAGTTGGTTGGTAATCAAATATGAAGCACAATATGTAATGAACCACCTGCTGTAAAACGCCTGCCACAACTACAGCGCGCTTTAGCGATGTCCCGTTTTGACAGCTTCCGTTTGTGGCGCCGCACTGTAAAATCGGCCATGTGGCATGCTGATGGGCAGGGGCACAATGCGATCAGATCTGCGCAAAAGCCCGTCTCTGCTGGCCCGGAGAACTGCACAGGAACATGGAACGTATTTCACAGTCGCTTGTGGAATATGGAGAAGCGACGGACTGCTACGTGTTAGCATAGCGATTAGCGTCGATATATAAATACTGGGAATAATTTATCTTATATGGTTTGAAGAATCTTTTAGACTTTGAAGGTGTGCAACAGCTGTGAAGAAATTCTGTGGTCATTTTAAAAACGACCACAGAATCTCTCAGAAACGACAAACTGTCTTCCAAACTGCTGAGCATGTTTCAGTGTAAGTATGTGCTTCAAAGCCGTTTGTGTGAGCACAGGTCACTGTGAATGTGAAGCATTATATTTATCACCTCAAGTCAAGGTTTATTTATATAGCAATTAAAAACAACCAGCCTTGACCGAAGCGCTTCACAAGGTATTATAACTCCAGTAAAATACAAAGTAATACAAGGTAACAATAGAGGAAAATACAAAATAGAAGGAAATAAATAATAGGACATAAAAAGAAGTGATACTGAGACACAGTACATAACTAATGATAATACATAATGAAACACAAGCTAGAAAACAGATACAAAATAACAATTCAAAGTAACGAGTGTAACACCATACAAATCTAGAAATTTATATTCTAGAAAATTATATTATATAAATAGACTTTATATTTAAATACTAGATGTGACGATGGCAGAATGACTCAGTGGTAACCGTTTTTGTCTCATATCCTCAAGTGAGGGGGGTTAGAATCCCAGATGCTGGGGTTGCACAGGGCTGATCTCACGCCTGGACAAAACGGGAGGGTTGTCTCAGGAAGGGCATCCGGCAGTACAAACCTGTGCCAATTCCATGTGTGGATCATTAACCGGATGCTGGTCAAGAGAGAAAGTCTGCCCTGCTTTTGGGTATGTCTTTCTACCCTCTGGCATCAAGGATCATAAACATGGATTAAGGGGTGAAAAAGAACACACCCCTCATACATAATTGTATGTATTTATTGAAATGAGCTCTTTGAGGTAACAGATTGTTATTTGTACAAGCTGCCTGCTGAGAGTTTCTCCCTGTAGCAGTGAAGTCCCCCCCATAGTCCCCCCCATACCCTGCCCGCCTTCCTCTCCCAGACGGTTGACTGAGAACACAGTTGGCTGGGCGTTGAGCCTGCGACACTTCCAGGCCCCTGGCCCCAGGGCCCTGGACTGCTGGAGATGGTTTGGCAGTGCAAGCGGAATGTCCCGCAGCTGCCAGAGATGAGGCCTGGACACGTCTCCCCGGCAACGGCGAACTCTCTCGGAGGCTGCTCCAACAGTCTGACCACGGGGACACCACAAGTAAAGTTTGCATGAAGGACATCGGACTGGTGTTATCACTTTTACAGAGACATGCAGATCATTACGGGTGCAGTCTAGTGCAAGTACCTAGAGGGGAAAAAAATCGTAATCTCGGTTTTTCATTGTATTTCTCCTAGATAAAAAAAAATTAACTCATTATATCACAAGATGCACTGCTTTGACTTGGATTTCGAAATGAGATGGATGTATTAAATCAGAACTCGATTTTCTCAGATGGCAGTTTTACTTAGAATAATTCAGACAACAGACACTTCCCCAAGTTAAAAATGAGATCTCCAGGGCTTCTCCTGAGAAACAGAAAATAGAGTTTTAAGCATAAAAAGAAAAGCTCGCAGGCAGCTGTTCCCCAAAAAACGGCAGCATTAATGGCTTTTCAAGGTGTGGGATGTTTGGTAGCAGTACGCAGGCTTCACCTTGTTGGAACGGGAAGGTGGGATCCTAACACACTGGCCTCATCCGTCCGGCTGGAGCCGCTGCTCTCTGGCTGAATCCATGGGCTTGTGGCCACGCTTTTGGGTCATGTGGCATCTTTGAACTTGCAGCAAATGACGGTGATGATGATGATGATGATGAAGATATTTGGCAGAAAGCTTCATGTGTGCACACCGGCCAGTTTAGACCAAGACTGTGTGCTGCCAGTGTGTTTAACACTGAGCAGAGTTCATTGTACAGACTAGCTGAATTAAGGCCTGATCTGGGGGGGGTGGACCTGATGCTCTGAAATGAGGTCATGGTTGTAGTGCTGGGGAGAGTAGATCTGATCGGTATTTTTCACCCTCATTTCCCTGAACCCTCACCCTCCACTTTCAGGCTGACTCTCATAAATCCCAATCTCATAAATCTAAATCACAAAAGGCTCCTGTGGAAGAGACCAAGTCAGTGGAGTGAATAAGCAGAACTCTCTATCGAAACCAAACCCCGCATACCGCAGAGGGCTGATTTTAACCTCCTGTGCTGCATAAGTGGGAGGCAGCTTCTCAGTGGAACCTTCTGTGACCTTTCAGGCCTTGGCTACGTGTTAAAGTGAGAAGGCGTCCATGAGAGCAAAAACATTAAAAAATTATAAAGAGAGTATTCATTGTTCTCTGGGTTTCTGACTGTGGTTAACCCCTTGTCATGTGGAGCCCCTGCAGTGGAACAGAAGTACTGGTGTGTGAGTTCTGGGAGGAAGGAAACGTTCCCTCTGTGTGTCAGTAACTCAGTCCAGCTGTGCTGAGGTTTTGATTCTGCTGGAAGGCTGAAGGCAGTGCTGCCAATCTTCCATCCAAGCATTGAGGAATCAATAATAGCCACCCCAACCCTCCCTTCAGTCACCTCCCGGGTCCCGAGTCAGATCTCTCAGGTTACCGTCGTCTTTCAGAACCTCATTTGTCAGCCTGCGAATGGCACGGTCAGCTCAGGATGCACGTGACAGGCAGCGCGGTGAAACTCAATCCGGTCTCCTCCTCCCACCCGAAGTGATCGGATTAGGTCGAGTGACACGGCGGGACTGCAGCGTGACAACATTGTTTGGCCAGGCACTCGTGAAACGGTCCAGCATCTCAACGCCTGTTGAACACCTGGAGGAGAAGCTGTCCACGTGTGGCACTACCTGGGCACAAGGATCAGGTTAAGGTAATTCTGACCCAAAGGAGGTTGATGTTCATATCCAGTGCAGTTCTGGCCTCCTAACACCTGGCTGCCTTTAGTCAGAGCCAGCTCAGGTTGTTCCATATATGAGCTCTGTGTGTTTTGTCCAAACATTGGGGGGGATAGCTTTCGTCTTTAATCAGTTCTGTTTGTGAACTGTGTCAGAACAAAAGACTTACAAGCTTTAAAAATGCAGAAACAGACACACTGCTTTGTATTCAGAGAAAGTTGTCTTGCATTTTGTATATTTAACAGATAATATCCTGGCAGCCTGCGTTAATGACTTTGGCTCAACTTGAGTCCAGCAGCAGAATTGTACCGTCAGTCATTTTCTGCATGTGTAATTAGACTCCACAGCGGCACCTGTACGAAAAGCAAACAACTGGAATAAGAAGGAGGGAGTTGGTGCAAGCCCCATGTATGGTGGGGAGGGGGCACCAACTCCCTTGTTCACGGTATGGGGGGTGCAGACTGAAGACCCCATGCATGAATGTCATGCTAATTCATAAAGCATTTTCCAGTTTTCGTTGCACTTTGCTAAGAAAGTGTAATAAAGGTTTGTCAGTATGGTGAGCGAGGTGATAGTCGATGTTCTGGACGCCCAGGGAGCGGCTCTGTTCCCACTTTAGGGCATGCTCTGTCCTTGTAATTGAGACAAACAATGAATGTGAATTTGCTTCAGTAAAACTCGCCAGTTTGTTAATCCCACACATTCTAATGCCAAGTCACAAAAATGTAGGGTGCAGGCATGCGTACATGTCACTGAACACAAGACAATGTGTAAGGCCTGTTTGACATGGGATGTGCTGGTCACAAGGGCAGACAGCACACTTTGGTGGACATTAAACATGAAATATGGTGGCTTTGTCTGTTTTTGTGCGGAGGACTTCACAGTTACAGGTTTCAGTGCTGAGGCAGGTTGTAAACTTGGCCAATAGAAAAAAATCCTGTAATATTTAATTGTTCTTTAAGTGTGTTGTAAGTAGAACCATTTAAAAGTCACTGCACATAAAACCTGTTAATGAAGTAATATAATTTCAGTGACATTTTACTGATAGCAGTTGTGTTCATATTGCCTGATGTTAACGATTTACTTTCCTCCTCATTCTACAAAATTCCTCTTCATTCTACCCAACTACTTAAATCTTTGGGGCTGGTCATCGAAGCAAATTGGTCCATCTGTGACAATTCACAGCAGGAGGAGGACCTAACAGGTTATGAGTCGGTCGGGGTCCAAACGCATCGTTACTCCGGGCGGGGCACGCGAGTGCTGCAGCGATCCTGTGATCATGAGACAAGGAGACGCAGCGGCGATGGACGACGGTGCTTTGTCCCGCCTGCGCCCGGCAATCACTCATCATAACTGCTGATTGCAGAACCGCACCACGCTCCCTTTAATGGATTTTTCATCTCTTGCATTACGGCAATTCGCGGGCTTTATGAAAAGAATAAATCAACTAAAAGTAAATGAAAATTGGGAGGGTTTCCACCTTTGCAACTCTCCATTATTTAAAGGCTAGTGTAACACAAAGGAGATGTGTCATTCTGGCGCGCGCACAAAGCCACAATAACAAATTACATCTGATTAGGTGGGGATGGCGCTGTAAACACATGAGAATGGATTGGAATGAGGTCGTAAGCATTTTCCCTTTGCAAAATCGCAATTACGATACAAGGTGAATGCATCCATTTCCATGTACTGTACCCTAAACACATAATATATGTTTACAACGTTGAGCTGTTTCGTGCAGGAAACCCGATGCAGTGGCCGAGTTACAACTTGCTCAGGAATTAATGTTTTGTGTGTATGTGGGGGCGCTTGTTTTCTGTACAGTTGGCGCTACCTCGTCAGCACAAAATGTAAAATAAAAACAGACTCCTTGGAAGAACATAAGAAGGGAGCGTGCTTTCATTCACAGAGCACACATCTTCAGAAAGCACGCGATTCCAGGCCACGGGCAGTTTAAGTGCAAAGGACACAGATTCCGCAAAACACATCGGAGACGGCAAGCGATCAGCCGCTGTCTTTACATAAAAAAAGCTTTTATCTCAGAATCTGTCTGTGAGAATAGTTGAAATGTGGATGATCTGAATCTGACGTGCATATAAAGATCTATGCATTTGGAAGTGATTTTAGGAGTGCCGTGATCGTGACGGAGAGGACGCGGGGGAACGTGGCTGTCAGAGTGACAAAGAGAGCAACAAGCCAAAGGTTGACATTAAGTGATCTGACGAAAATGGATGCAAACTGAATAAAAGGGGCGGTGAGAAGCGACGGTTCCCTTACTCCGGGTAGCGTCTGTCGCACTGTCAGAGACCATCAGCGAACGGTCTCTGTCTTTATAAATAAGTAGGTAATTACGCAGAAATTGGAATTGTGCCGTTAATCACTCTGCAAATTACCTGCTCTCTTGAATCAATTTCTCTATGCTTTTTCATCTGTATTTTAAAGGTCAGTCTGCTAATTGTTATTAATGCAGTACTTATTGTTCAAGGATACAATATATGTCTGTGAAAACTTTGTTCAGACACGCTCCTTTTTTCCCATGTAAATTGAATATGCTCTAACAGCTGTAACTGCTTTCAGTGTTAATTTATGTAGGGATGCAAACCTACATAGTTTTGGTTTATCACCTATTTTGTGTATTTTGACCAATTTTTCTTTTGACCTGTTGCACACTAACCATAAATTTCCAGTGGCCCCTATCAGCTTGCTCCCCCATTTGTCTGTAATCTGCAGGAGTACATATACCGCTCTCCTAAGGGTGTGTTTAAACCACTCTTGTACAGGAGTACATATACCACTGTTCTAAAAGACTACCAGTACCTATACCACTGTTCTAGTACAAATAACTCTTCAATGGGAATATACACTATTACAGAAGTACATGTATCGCCCTTCAGTGAGAGCACACATTCTTGCAGTAGTACATATACCACTCTTCTAGAGCAGTATATGTACCTTTGTTCTAAAACAATGTGTGTGGCTATTCAAAGTTAATTCGTGTTTAGAAGTTTTTTTTGTTTTATAAGCAGCAATACATTTTGAGGGAGTCCAGTGTTGGAAAAGTGCCATCCACAAACAGAAACAGAAACAAGAGGAAGGCACGGCCGTTTCTGGCGATAATTAGATGCTATTAAACACAGACGCACACGAGGACAGGCGAGCTCTCTGTGTGATGGGAATGCCATAGGTACTGCTTCAGTGGGCTCCCGCATGAGACGTTGCGCGGACTCCTTGCGTCGGTCTCCAAGCCTGACGGCCAGGCGGGCAGCTCCCCAGCGGCGCTCCATCCAGCCGCAGCTGGTGCCAGCCAGCTGGCGCTGGGCAGATTAGTGGGGCCATCCCTTCCAGTGCGCTGGCCGTACACCTGTTCAGCAGAGCGGGGCCGACCGTCGCCAGAGAAGACCCATATGCTGCGCGAGCCCCGGGACGCCCACCGACACACGTCCGCGGCACACGTGCCTCGCGCAACGGCCCGCCGGTCTTCCTCGGCCGCCGCAGCTGAATGCTAATGCCGCCTGCCGCTCGCTGCGGTCTCGCTTCAGCTCCCAGCGTGCCGCGAACGTGCCGGGTGGCACATCTTCAACAGTCAGATGCCACAACCGAGAACAACGTGCGTGAGGCACAAATACACACAGCTAACGTGATACTGCAGCTGCCAAAACTAGTGTTAGGTGGCTCCCAATAGGACCGTCACCGGGATTAGCACCCTGAGTGGAATAGCGGAGGTGAGCGAGTGAGGGACTTAATATTGTTATAAGGAAGTAAAAACATAAATGTGTTTTTAAGCAGCAAGAAATGTATTGTAAAATAATGTAGAATGCCGACATACTCACTATGCCACTGTTTTATCAGCATTTTATTATTTTTATATTAATTTTACACTACTTTATTAATCCCAGAGGGAAATGACTCGATTGTATTTAACCCCTCCCCTGGGGGGGACAGTGGGCAGCCACATATGGTGCCCAGGGAGCTAGCATTTGGGTGTCTTGTTCAAGGACACACCGGGCTGGGCTGGGATTCAAACTAGGAGACTTCTGCATCCCACCCTGACCCACTGAGCCATCAGTCAGCATAATAATAATAATCATAATAATAATTCAGGTTCTTTAGTAGGAATTTGACAAATACTATCAACAAGCTGTGTTTCATATGAGGAATTTTAGCTGGTATAAATAAGAACCAAATCACACCCAGACTGTGACACTGTACCTTCAAATGGTCACGCTATGCACGTGTACATTAGACATGCTCAGGTCTTTTAAAGTGTAATCTTGCCTATTCTGTGGCCCATTTGAATTCTTCTTTTGATTTTTATTTTTTTCCAGTCCATATGTTTTCCATTAGACTGGCAATGGTACCTGTTTTAAATGGTTCAGCTGATCCTGTCATTGAGCGTGAGCTAGAACAATGAGGACATATGATAATCAGTAATATTTCTGCCAACATCCCTCACCCAACTCTTCTCAGAGACAAATAACACCTCATTGTACGCAATCTTTTGTTCTGGTCCCTCAAGGAAATCGGTGAGAAGTAATCTAAATGAATTAACTTTCATAAACACACAAGAGGATGGCTTTATGCATGACAACGCAGCTGCAAAAATTTGTCGTGCATTACAGACAGAGCTGAAAACAGACCATCTCCCGTTTAGGAATCCAATTTTCACCACCTATTGCAAACTCGTAGATTTTTTTAATGCCTGTCTAAATTGGCGTGCAGTAATTGTGCCCTCAAACATTTAGGTGTCCACCGCACACCTTTGTTTGTAGACCACATATCATGGCAGCCAGAACTCTGCCCATCTTATTGACATTCATTGACGCTTTGAACTTTCTCACCTCCCTCCACCGCCAGCACCTTCCCATGATGCCCCGCGCACGGATCCAAAGTGTCGGAGCTTGTGGCACTCTGATTTGCAGATGGGAGGCTGTTGGCACGGCCTCCAGTTAACAACCTGCTCTTCCAAGGTGTTGAAGGGGCATGTTCACAGGCGTTATGCCGCTAACAAGCGCCGGTGGCGTAGACGCTTTGCGGCGGACGCGCTGGCCCGACGTGCGACTTCACACCGAGGCTGTCGATACCAGCGATTGTCACTTGTAACCCACTGCTTCTCACTCCTTTTTCGTTGTTTTTTTTTCTTTTCACCGACGTCCAAACAAAGACAGTTCTGTGAAGCTCTTCTTTATCCACGCTGCTGATTTCATTCATGTTCTTCTTCCTCCTGCTTGTAATTCTGTAGCTGTTTTACTGTCATTGTAGTTTTGGGGGTTTGCAAGGCAGATCAATAGTTTTGTACGGTTTTGCACTAAGGTGATTTTTTTTCCTTGAAAAAAGGTTATTGTGTCCCACAGATGCCTACTAATTACAGAAAGTAGAGACCCCCTTTTTCCACTCATTGGAACATTCCAGCAGATACAGAAGACGCTCCCTGTGTGGGAGTCCCTTTCCCAGTGCTTACATGGCCCACAGTGGTATAATCCTGGATAAAGCACTGTATAAGCTGTGCTAAACCTCAGCACCACACCTCATGCATGGCATTTGAAGACTGTAGACGTAAAACAGCCGTTCTCCTGACCTACAGCAGACCATCACGGTGTGCCAGGTTTGGGGGGCTTTTCTCTTTTCTGAAGAGAGAGAAGGAGCATTGTCTGGCTCCAAGTCATCTCTGTTGGTACTTTTTTTTTTTGCGTGTCGTTATTTAGACCAAAGTGGCAATGGCTTTAGTCAACATAGCAGCTGAAACGTAGCAGGTCTGGAGAACTGTGAACCCCTGCCCCCTGGCGAGTTAACAGCATTCCTCACTTTCACCACGAAAGTGCACCTCTTAACCCTCCAGGCTTTTTTTTTTCTTTTAAGCCCATATACTTTTACTTTCTCAATTCAGCAGCCAAAACAGCAGGGCTCTCAAGCCAGCTACCAGGAGGGGACAGTAAATGTCACGGTGACCTTTACTTTGGTTACCATGAGGTGTATTCATGTAAGCAGCAGAGAAGCCACCTGTGCTGTGGAGAGTGGAACTTTATCGACAAGGACTGCCCTGTGAATACATCGTCCTGGCAGCGGTGTGTGGCCTGTGTCACTCTTGACCTTGGCGGGAGTTTGCCCTCACACCCTCGCACCAGCACTGCACATCAATAAGTCACTGCATATGTTTTAATTCAATTCATCCATCCATGCATCCATCCATCCATCCATCCATCAATCCATCCATCCATTCTCTATACTGCTTATCCGATTCAGGATCATGGGCAGCCTGGAGCCCATCCCAGGAGGCACAGGGTGCAGAGCAGGGGACACCCAGGGCAGGGCACCAACCCACCACAGCAATTCAATTCAATTTATTTTTATATAGCGCCTTTTACAATGATGTGCCTCAACGATTCCACTCTTTTCACTGTGTCCTAGCTCTCCAGACTCCAGGTCCAAGCGACCCCCATGACTGATTTAGTTTTCGTCTGTCTAGTGTGTCACTGCCTTTATTGGTGTGCTGTGTATAGCTTACTGTTACGCTATTGGTGGAAAACAATATAGTGGTTAACCACCTGGCTAATTAGTCAGAAACCCTTTGTGACCACAGAAGGTTACAGTGGCTTTTTAAATGTGAGAGCCCCTGTTGAGGCACAACCGCATACGTTGTACATGCATTTCTATTAATGGGTGCAGTTGGGGGTTGGGTATAGGCACCTTGGGTTTGCCTTTGTATGATTGACATTTGGCCTCATTACCGTGACAACACAGAACAAGCCATCGATCAGGAGGGGCAAACGGCCTGACCGACTCTGAGCCTTTAAGTGAAACATTACTCAGTAGGATTTCCTAGAAGCAGATTGTGACTTGCAGCTACAGCAAACAAATTAATTACCTTGAAATGTTCCACTAATTTAGGCCAAAAAATTAATGCGTTTATTTTTCCTTGAGATATTAAATTGTGGGTGCAGAATAAATTCCTCCCGCGTGTGTTTGTGCTACTCAGAAATACATTGTAATTGTAATTCAAACACACACGCGCGCACACACACACGCACGCAAGCACGCATGCACACACGCACGCACGCACGCACGCACGCACGATGAAATACAGACTGATGAAGTCACTTGAAATGTTGAAGGGTTTGTTGGCGTGCAAATCATCTTTACTTTGCTACCTGCTTTTTGACACAATCCATCAAGAGTAAGATGCTCTCTGTTAACGCTCATAATGAATTAATAAGCAAATTTCTTCAGAAGGACACAGAACTGATATGAAAGGTCAGATGATGTACATCACCAAGACGAGTGAATTCAGGCTATGAACGTGTTCATGTGATGTGTGTGATTTCACTCTGCCTACCAAGTCTCCTCTACTTTGTAACACTGCACACCAAAGATGGTGGCATTAATTTAACACTGACAGTGTTTATTTCAGTCCATAATAAGCCACAGCAGCAGGAAACAGGCCATATAATAAGACCTGTAAGTGGCATGAGGAGGGGGGCACCTCATCCCTGAGCATCTCTGCTGTTATAGGAAAGGCAATATTGCCATGACAGTGGAACTGAAGTACGGCCTTTAAACTGATGTGTTCTGGAAGAGGGCTGGTGGGCAAAACCAGGGAATGAAAAGCAGAAAAATCCCTCCTGTAACTGTTTCAGTCTGCAACAGATTGCAGAACTTGGCTTTCCTGTATGAGCCAGATCTGTCTCCCCCCCTTTCCTCGTTAGGACCGCAATGTGGCAGATTCAGTCTCTCAGTCAATCTGTGATGTTCTGAGTTTTAGTTTCTCAGTATACAGCCATTAGTTAACTCTGAGGAAAAAAAAATTTGTGAACTGTATTATAAATATACATGAACGTACTCTACCAGTCTACCACGAGTGTTAAATTGTTCCCTTGTAAAATTTTGCCGCTGGTAAGTAGAGCTTCCATCAACGTTGGAACAAGCATGTAGCCTTGATTGTGTATAAGGAATAAAATATAATAATCGTGTCAGTTAGCTGATGACTTCATGAGCGTTTGGATAAAAACTAGACATGCTCTATGATTGGTTTTCCAGTTCACATAGCTGCGTTTTCTGACATGTTCGCTGATATACGGTAGAAAAGAAAGCCTTTCCAGTGTGTTCTCACTAGCTGTTAAAATCTCACGGGGAAATGTCTTTGGTGTTTTTTTTTTTGTGAAGTCCCACTTAAATGCTTTCTGTGATTCTGAGCGATCAGCCGTCTACCTTCTCTGACAGGACAAAAGCCTTTAACTGCGAGGGAGAAGATGGAGAAGCCAGAGATTCTGGAGGTCCCGCTCATATGTCACTGGATGTTTTGTGCTGGAACACATCGTGTGTTAGTCATGGAGCCTGTAAATGGACCCAGGCCCAGGATTAATTCTGCTCACTGTGATGTTATGGGGAGCATTAATTCAGGAAGGAATTATAGATGCTGAGAGCAGCCATACAGAATGAAAGACAGGGTTTGTTCTATGTTCAAAATTCTCTGAAACCTTCAATCATTGCAAGAGTTGCATTTTTGCATATGTGTTTGGCTATATATGTCATGTAATGTAATTTAATCACAATTTATAATGCATCTGATACACTGTGTAATATTTAAGACACACTGTAAGTAAATATATGTTTTTTGTGACATTTACAGACATAAATATTTGTATACAAAGAAACAGAAGACCACCAAAGTGCAGATGACTCTGGTAATTTCACTTTTGTAAATGCGATTACACAATACAGTGAGGGGCACCGTTGCTCAATGGTTAGCACTGGTACCTCGAACATCTGGGGTCGTGGGTTCAAATACCACCCCATGTGCATGGCGCTTCCATGTTTTCCCTGTGCTTTTGGGGCTTTTTCCCTCAGATCAAAGGAATGTGTTCTAGGCATGTCCAAATTGTCTGTACTGTGTGATTGTGCCATATTATGGGTTGGTACCCTGTCCAGGGTGTCCTCTACCTTGTGTGCTAAACTGAGGTAGGCTGCACACCCTGTGCAACCTTATATAGCATGAGCAGTATGGATGATTACACGGTACTGTGTTCTGGACTTCAAAACACATCCAACTTGTTTCCCTCCCTGAACACACATACATAAGTTAAACATGAAGCCCTCCTCCAAAGCTGACAGACGACGTGAGGCACATAAAGCCCCCCACTGATTCTGTTTCACCTCCAGAAGCAGACTGATTGTCTGAGGGTCTGTGTGTCTAGCTGAGGAAGGAGTCTCCTCTCGCTGTCCACAGCTACGACTTGTCTCTGGAAAGTATACGGGACATGCAGACGAGCCACAGTGCTGCTGCTACTTTGCATCTTCTTTGATGGTAAGACGAAGCAGTCGGTCAGCTTTTTCTTGCCAAAAGGGCAACAGTTGTACCTGCGTCTGGTGCTGAAGGTGGCGCTTATATGGTCCTGGTTTTCCTTTCATTCGTCCCAACAGCTTAATCGCAGAGTCAGATGTGATGAGAATTCAGGAACACGGACATGAGTCCCAACTGAAGGATGGAGACTGACCTTCTGTGCTGTGCACCTCACATCCAGCCATATCTGTGGCACTGCAGTAATTGTGCAGATAAATTAATATGAAGTCAATGATGTAATAACACGTATTCAACCACATGTATCACTTTAAAGCAGTTGTGTTAGTGTCCATGCAGGGACAGCAGAGCGCTTGAGGGTAGGAGCAGAGAGAGGGCATAAAACATCTAGTGTGTGTAGAGTGAGCTGTGCCAAGGTCGTAAACATGGCCATGCAAGCGGAAACGCCGGGTCTGGTGGCCTGGGGTCGGGGTTGGATTTACTCAGGGTGCCCTGCTGAAGCTGGAACTCTGCTGATGGTCTGGGAGATTGCTCTGTGAAGCGACACTCCGCCAGCTTTCCACCTCTGTGTGAGAGCCAGGAAAGCTTCGGGCAGCCACTGTGCGGGCGCTGGAAAGCCTTAGGGGGTGGCAAGGCGGGCGGGGTGGATGTGTGGCCAGGCCGGTCCCTGGAGGGCAGCTGGAAAGGTATCCTCCGGGGTTGTGCTTCCCCCACCAGGAAGACACGCCCACATCACCGGCATGTCCCATAGTGCCACAACACCTCTCCGGGTCCCCGAGGGAGGTTTAACGCAGCTCGTCAGAGATCCGGCTCCATCAGGTCCCCAGAGTGCTTCAGAATGAAGGCAGGAGCACGAATGGTGCCTCGCCGGATGCCTCAATGGAAGAAGTAGGTGCAGAAACCGCATGCTGTTTTTGCATTTTCTTGAGTGGCTAGCTGTGAAAATGCGTTGCTATGCATTTACTTGTCATTGCTATTTATATCTCGTGTGAGCATGAACACAGGTGGCAGATTTCACTGCCGAGGTAACCACCTGAAAGCTTTGTGCACCATGAATGATATGACAAGCATTCCTAAGAACCCTGAGACAAATTACTGGATAGTACTACACAGCACCTATCTGGGAACAGTTAGACCTTTAAAAACTGCAGTTAAATGATTAATTACACAGCACATCAGAGGATAAGTCCTTCACATGTCTGCTAAAATTACTGCCTTGTAAGCCAAATTTATAGGTGTGCCGTTAGCCCCAATTTTATAGACTGCAGAACTGTTTTTAAACACTTTTTATTTGAAATGAAACAAAAGTGTACAGTCGAGTCAGGTCAAGAAAAATCCTTTGAATCCGCAGGGCCAAGATGAGCCCAGATTATCAAGAAGACCTCAACATTTGGTGTTAAAGACAAAATTGGGTTTAAATTGTATTACAATTAACCTGTGTTTGGGCCTGATCCAGTGAAGTCACATACAGAACACTTGAATGTGCAGCCTGTTCACCTGGACATTTAGAAGGGAACGGGATGTTAACCTGGGTGCACTGAAAGATCTCAAGAGCTCGGTCATCTTGGGAAAAAAGGTTTAATATTTCTTGGCATTCAGCAAAGGCATTAGCTCTGCATTAGCGCTAATGTTCCAATGGGTTCATTTTGTACATTATGCTGTGCAGGTGATTTTAGATAAAACCAGCTGCGTGTAATAAGGAGACAGCCGAACCCGGTGGATCTGGCTTCCTGCGTTCAGTGCCCATCTGCGTCAGTTCATTCTGCTGCAAAAGGCTCAAGAGCTGGCAGTAATGTTAAAGGGCATTAGGCAGGCCCAGTTCACAGTGGTATAATCCCCCGTGCCTCTTAATCTCTCTTTAAGCATTAGGCTTTGTTACTTATGGTGCTCGCGCACGATATTTTCCACCATGGACACGATCACTCTAATCCCCGAGGTTTGGCTGCTGATACGTTTAATCCCGCGGCAACAAAAAGAGAGAGCAGCGTTTCGTGCTGCTCGACATACAGGCTGACCGATCGACGCTTCTCTCGCTTCCAGGGCGTGGGGAAACTCACCTTGCTGCCATGGCTTCTCAGGAAGGCCACCTGTCCTTGGTGAGGGGTACACAAACAGGGTGCACGTTCAAGTGTACCGTTCCGTTTGCCAAGAGTGCCATTCTGGCCGCCAGCCTCGGGAGATCCCGTACCAATCCAGGCCTTCTCCTGCTGGTGTTTTCTTGTGTGCTGAACAGAGGAGGCCTTGTTTCCCCCCCTGCCACTCTCCAGAAGAGTCCTTGCAGCTCTCCCCCCACCCGCCTCCTTGTGTTCTTCCATCTGTCTCCCTGTGTGTGAAATCCATGTCTAAATCAAACGCAGTCAGCGGGCCGTGTGCTTTCCTGCAGATTAGTGTTTTGCATGCAAAGCGTTTTGTTGCAGTTAGTGCAGGTAACGTCGCGCAGTACACTGAGGCAAGGCACACATGGCAGACAGCAACTCGGGAGCAAAATTCCACTAAAATCCCTGTAATACAATACTGCGGGGGAAAACACCTTGCAAGGCATGCAGCGACAGGGCTGCAATGGGGGGACACCATTCACTGTGTCCTTTTGCAGGTGCGTGTTGCAGTTCCACAGTGCTTCTCTACAAAAACAGCTGCTGTGCTATAAATGGTATATGGTCAAAATGAACCACTTACATTGACCAATCACTGCAGGGGAAAAAAACTGTTTATAAAAAAGACATGTTTGCTTTGGTGGACTTAAAATGAGCTTAAGAATGCATGATGCATGAACATTTGTCATCCTATTGTGGCTGCATCATGTCCCATTGGTGCAGTACTCTCAGTGTGTCGCATTTTTTATTGCAACTGCCATTACTTAAGCTTCTTAATGTATGGCTCAACTTTTAAGCCTTTGTTGAAAAGATGTCTGCATGCAGTGTGATGTTTCTAAATGGAAACATCTTTTCTCTTGTCGGAATGCAAAGCAGTACACCTTCACACATCTACACACGTTGGGG
This sequence comes from Chitala chitala, assembly GCA_025773905.1. Lineage (NCBI taxonomy): Eukaryota > Metazoa > Chordata > Actinopteri > Osteoglossiformes > Notopteridae > Chitala > Chitala chitala. The sequence continues at coordinate 21,346 of JABJVR010048345.1, forward strand.
CTTTGAATAAATATTTTGTGCTTTGAGCTGAAAGACAAAAAAAAACCCACAGTATAATGAATGTGTACTTGCTGTGCATAATGAATCTGATGCGTTGGCATGTTTGATTTTGCATCACAGAAGATGCGCACGTTCCTTCGTGCATGCGAAATAATGCCACTTATTTCAGTTTGACACCCACAAAGCATCTGACACCTCCTAATGCACTGCGCTTGGCCTTGCCGGGGAATGTACAGCACATTAAATATTTATGGCTTATCACTGCAGCCCTCATTAGGCGCTGTGTGTTGAAACTGCACTGTCAAATCATTTCCCCTCAAGTGGGTTACCTTGAACCTGCTCCGTCACAGTCCTCTGTGTTATGAGATCTTTGCATTTTTTATTTGATGCAATAGCCATACGTGTGCAGAACTGGGGTTTACTCACCTGCTCTTGCGTTTTTGATATGCAGCATGATATAAGAGCTTTGTTGCTGTTATATAACATGCCGGGTGACTTTACACAGAGCTTGTTTGTTTACATCATGATGGATTAGATTTTAAAGGAGTTTTGGCTATTTAAAAAAAAAAAAAAAAATATATATATATATATATATATATATATATAATACTAACAAACTAAATGTTTGCAAGGTTTTTGGACAGGTGTGCATATTTTATGATTATTACACTTCACTACAGTTCTGTTTCAGGTGTGTTATCAAGCTGTCCTGTCTGTTGTCCTTATTTGAAGACACAGCACACTATCACCTTGACTATGGTTCTCCATGTCTGTGGTCCTCTGCCGCTGTCTCCAAGCATCATATAGGAAGCACTTCTCCATCATGCATGATATCTCACAATCATCATCTCTGTACCGTCACAGAACTGCTGAGGTACAACACCTTGGCAGAACGCTCTGTTCAGATCCAGGACAGGAACAGACAGGACACTGGGTAAGAGTCGTTTCCTTTCCTCTGTTGTTGTCTGGGTTTATCTTTAAACCTCAGTCATCCGCCTGCTGTTAATTCTGTATTATCTGTAATTTCTTTTCGTGAAGGGCTCTGAGACACCTTGTTGCGAAAGGCGCTACAGCAAAATAAATCAAAATTGAAATTTTCTACATAATGCCCTGCAGACAAATGTAGATTAAGCATTCATCACAACTGTACCCGTTTAAATAACGTTACAATTAACCTTGACCTTAAAAGTATTTATCGTAACACAAATATTCTAAACAGATCTGCTCTAACAGGCATGGCATTAACTAGAGCTAAAAGTAGCAGAACTACAGCGTCTCCTGAAAGACCCAAGTCCTTGTGGAATTAATCAGTTTATGTAGCCTGTCTCTGATCCATGATATCATCATTTACATATGTTCACTGGACACTATAGCACTACCCACACTGTATATATGTAATTATACTTACACCTTACCATCAAACTGTAAATCATTTTAAATATAAACATAACTGAGTGTGCAGGTAAACATGCAAGTGTTGCTCTTCAACACAGGTGTACAGGAATGGACCTGCTGGTGTGTGGGATTTGCTCCCCGTCCCATAACACTACATGAAATGTTGGCTGCAGGTGAATATTTATCACATGTTTTGCCACAAGCGTGAATGCTGGAAACGTGTCTGGCATTAGTGAGTGGATATGAGGTGTTCTCTCACTACCTAATGGGTAGACATGTGCTTAGCCTATTCTGTTGAATGAGTCATGTGACCCACACCAGGCAGTTGTCATGGCGCCCTGTCGGCTACCGCTCAGGGTTGCAGGTAGCCATTTGGCTGTGGCCACTGAATGAACGTGTATTGATGTTAATCCTCTTTTTTTCTGTGATGTAAACTGCTGTTCCTCATCTCTGGTCTTCCATCGTGAGCTTCTGAGAACATGCACCACTCGCCTGTATGGTACTTAAAGTCTAGGAGCAAATATGTACTCGAGCAGAACAGATTTACACAAAGAGACGTCATCTCCCACCAGTCTGGAGCCGGCACCAACATCCTCTTCATCCTTTATTTCCACCCTTTTAGCCATAAAGAACAATTAACTTCCATACATGAAGGCGGAGTTAATTTAATTAATATCATGTTTGCTTTAGCAATGCCATTGTGCCTGTGATGGAGGGGGGGCATGCCCAGACAGCAGCAGCATCAAGGGGCTTGCTGCCATCTTAGCCCATGGAAGTGCTGTTTTCGAGTGGTCCAACAGTGTGGCACCCAGCTTTGCTGTTCTCAGAACAGCCACAGCATTGTCTCACCATGAAAAGCTGGTTATGCTGGCCAGTGTGCTAACAGGTCTGCTGTCAGTGTATTCATTGTTTAATACCCAATTTATTATGGCCAGTGTGCTAACAGGTCTGCTGTCAGTGTATTCATTGTTTAATACCCAATTTATTAAAAACATCTTAAAGTATGACCCACTTAATAGCAATGGATGCCTAGCCAAATCAGCTTGTGTTAAGTGTCTAGATTAAGGATCATACAGTTATTTCCCTCTTGGGACCTGAACTGACAATAGTAAAGTCATAAGTTGCTCGACCTCTGATGCTCCTCTGAATGTCGCTCTGAGGACTTCATCCTTGCTATCCACATTCCGCAAGCAACTGAAGACACATTTCTTCAGGGAGCACTTCTGGACTTAAAACATGAATCTTTCCATGATTTTTTTCATTTAGTTGTAGCAATGGAGTTGGCCGCTTGCTTGAAAACGTTTGTCTAGATGATGCAGTTTCTGGTGCTTATGAATGACGTGTGACAATTGCCAGGCTTAATCGGGTACACTGTGATGACAGGACAGCACTTACCGTTAGTACATTCTCTAGTACTGTTTGACCTCGTTTGTGACATGCACGTGTACTATTATGCTTGAAAGTTGCTTTGGACAAAGGCATCTGCTAAATAAATAAAATGTAAATGTAAAAATGAATGCTTTTTCAATGTTTGTTGGTTCCTATTTCCCTGAAAGACCAAATTCATCCCAGTGCTGACAAGTGCATACAACAGAATTAAGACCTCCTGGAATATGTATCCAGAGTTTTATAAATAAATCTGTAACATAATATAATAAATTAGACCAGTCGGAAATGAGGTAATCTGAAATGACTGTCTTGCATGTTCAGATAAACAAATCAGTGTTACTTAATGTGCTGTTAATCTGATGTCTGTAAAAGAAATACTAGACAAAAGGTTATTTAGCATCATGGACATAGACACAATTTGTTTTTCTTAAAAAAAAAAGAATTTCCATACAACTGGTTTGTAATCATTTGCATTTTATTTTATGGATTAAAAATATTATTCTGAGAAGGTCACCTTGAGTCTGTGTGCGTGGAGTTTGCATGTTCTCCCTGTGCTTGGTGGGTTTTCTCCTGGTGCTCCGGTTTCCTCCCACAGT
>JABJVR010048346.1:0-24725 GCA_025773905.1 Chitala chitala
AGTTGACATGTCTTCGCCCAAGCTTCTGCTGAGATATCAGTCTGTAAGTCAGTGTTCCATGCAGAGAGGTATGAGAGAGAATCATTGTTTTTACTAAGCACACAAACGGTAAGTGAAAATGTTGGGTAATGATAGTTCAGTCTTGGTTCTGTTTGGTGTAACTGAGCACAAGTATTGCCAAAATGTTTCTCATGCCTGAATAACTAGACCTATGTCAGTACTATTCAAGCTCTCGCAAGCATGTGAGGATGAGTAGTAATATCTGTGTTTGGTCATTGAATCTGCAAGGAACTGGAGAAAATTATCATAGGTCACGACATGGCAGTTGAAGGAGGCCAAGACTGGCTAAATCACAGTATGCCTGTTCATCTTATACCTTTCATGAGGATGTTACAATAACTTTCCATGCAGAGGACCCATGTTAAACTGACCTCAGTCTCAAAGCTGTGTTGTTGAAACTGTGTCCTCAAAAGCTGGGTGCGTTTTGAGGGCAAATTAAGGCAGCCCTGCTTGACTCTCTTATACTTGCAGCTCAGTCTTTTCAGGTGATGCCAGGTTCAGTTGCATTCCTTGTAAATTGACCTTATCCTTTCTAGCTCTGCTAGCCGTCTGTGCTGTTGGCTTGGTCTGTAAATTTGTCTCCAGTTCAGCTGTTCCTGAACTACGGCTGTTATCATCTTCCAAAATGTGCCCTTGTGACTCGTTTTTTTCCTCCCCTCCTTCACCAGGGAGGAAAAGAGAGTGGTTCAGGACGTCTGAAGCCCAGGAGGTGCTGCGGTGTCACAAGCCCGTGCAAGCGTCCTACTTCGAGGCACTCCAGCAGAGCTGTCTGCCTGGCAATGGGACGCCCCTGGTGGCCACACTGACCGGGGAGTTGTCCCCCACCTACAGCATCAGCCAGAGCTCTGTCTCGAGCGTCAGATAACTAAGGCAACTCCGTGGACGTGCCTGCGCTGGGACGCCCTTACACCCCTTCTCAGTTTGTCCTTGGTCTCCTCCCCCTCTCCACCTCATGACAGCAAGAAAGCGAAACTGTTTGCCTTGCCAGCCTTTCGTGCCACGATGTTGGCACAGACTTGACAAGTTTTGGGCTAAGATTCTAAAACCGTTTGTAAATATAAAATTGTTCCCCTTCCCTTTTTATTGATCATTGCATGAATTGCCCAAAACCATTTTCCTTATCATGAGGTTTATTGAATGCAAAAACTACTTTTTACTGTTGTGATGTAAAGTATATACTTAGTACTAATGCTGAAGGCCTCCACTGGTCTGTTTAATGTTGTCCTTTTGTTGTTTTTTTTGTGTGATTCTCTTCCCTTCTTTCATATAGGAAATACTGTCCCTGTCTGAATGAACAGATTTGTGGGCAATAGCTTGTTCTGCATGAGGTTGAAAGGATGAAATGACTGGTAAAAACCGACTCCCATCCCATCCCAACACATCTGTCATCCTCCCCTCACATTTTTGGATCTGAAGATGAGGGTTTAGAAATTGTCCTTTGGAACTCAGATTTTAAATTGCCCATGTTAAGTATAAGTATGAGGTCCTTGAACTGGTACTGTAGTTTGGATGGGAACTGAACCATTTGATTCAGTAGGAGGTGTTTATGAACCAAGTGCTTTCTATTTATGTTTAAATCAGAAGATAAAACTGCACTTCTCTAACTAGAATTCAGACATTTGTCTGAATGGTCAGAGATTTCCTGCAGCCTTTGGGTTTAAAATGTGTTTTAGTCAAGAAAAACAAAGAATACAGTTTACAGAAGTAGAATGCCGAAGTAGAATGTGAAGAAAAGAGTAATGGTGAAATACAGAAGGGAGTCCTTATTAAATCCCTTTTTTTCCAGTAATTTCTGTTCCTAAGAAATCCTAATTTGGATTGCTGGTTGAGGGCATGGTGTTTGGTGTCGTGGGACTGGCCAAATTTTGGTTACCCCCCCCCCCTTTTAAGTATGAGATTGAGGACCTTGCATGATAGTTGAGTTTTGTAATTGCCTAAAATGATTATGGTAGCTTGATAAAACAAAAATGCTGTGTGTTAGAACATGAGGGCAGACATGCCAGACAGGTGCAGATATAAGGGGCCATCAAGCGCTTTGGGGGGGGTTATGGTCTTTTTTTTTTTTTTTTTAAGACCTCTGTGCCCCATATCAACAAAGCACAATGAATTCCCCCACATTTTCCTGCATAGCAGCTGTTTACACTACCCATGCCATCTGTGTCCTTCCCTTAGTGAGCACTGAACTGGTGTCTTTTTCTTTAATTTGGAAAAGTTTGAGAGTGTTTTTAAACTGGGATTTATTTATTTTTTTTTTTTACTTTTTGTAGACAATGCTTCGTCTTCTAAATATTTCAAATTAATGCAGTAAAAAAGCTTACAATCTAGTGAGAATTGGTGAAACAATAGAGCAGTTGTACAGATGGAGCTATTTTTTTTTTTTACCACATAAAGGTGCTTTCTAGTTGGTTTTATTTTTCCACAAACGTCTGCATATTTTTCCCCACTAATGGTCAGATTGCTTTTTTTTTTTTTTTAACCTGTAATTTGCTGAACAGAAGTTGAGTTGGTACTGTGAAAATGGAGCTGCTGGTCAGGATGTGTTATTCAGCTCTAGACAAACCAAACTTGACAGATTGTGTGTGTGTGTCATGGTGCACTGGAAACTTGGTGTGTCTTGTGTTGGCTGGAGAATGGTACATTGTGGGTCAGTGACATTTTGTGTAGATATAGGAGTACATCACTGCTTTTCAGTGATTCCCTGAGCACCAGGGTGCATGGAATACCTCTACACTTGTCAAATGAACTCCATGTATATCAGATGGTACACCCCACCCTCCATCACATATTTAGCACAGCCTGCTACTCCTACCTTTTAAGTTTCATTGGGGTTCACCATTTTCTGAAGTACTTGCTTGACTACACCCTTTGACCAGTAGATCAAGCTGCCAGCAGGATCTTGCCATAATGCCCAGCCCAACTGTCTGTTTCTCATAGCTTGCCTGTATGAGGTCACATCAAGTTCAGGAAGGCCACTACATCAGTGCTAAGAATTTAACCATAACTCCTTTGTTGCTACTGTTGCTAAAACCAGAACTGTATCTTGTAAATTTGCGTAAATTTAATGCTGGCTGGTTAAATTTGCATCTTAGTGAGTGAGATTGATAATTTTGTAACAATTTAAATGTGCTGACAGAAAATTCTCCTGTTGATCGAACATGGAAACATAGACTTATGTACCAACTCAGTTGCAGGTGGTTGCAATTGACTTGAACATGAGAGGTCCCCATAAAAGAACAAAATTAGATGTAACAGTCTGGGAGCAGAAGTAAATTTAAAAAGCTTTACTAAGTGTTTGAGAAAGGGAATGTCCAGGTCAGTGTTTGTGCCTTGTGTTAGGTAGATGTTAGAGATGTGTGTATGGCCCTGTCCGCAGACTCAACTAGGAAATCAGCTGAGGGCATGCAGGCTTCACCGGGGTCAGCTGAGCGCGTGCAGACAGTCACCCTGAGAAAGAGCAGAAGCAGTGGCCTCTTCTGCCATGAATGGCATGTCTGTGCCATTTGCAATGTTTTTATGCCAACTTTCAGTGGATTTTTTTTTTCCTTTTCAGTTATAGGTGGTTGTGAATGGGAGGCATTTCTCTGATCCCCCCTTTGGATTTTTTTTTTTTATGGATTACATCTGGAAAATGTTACTTTTATTCTCATAGACACAAATGAGTTTTGCCCAAGGTATGCGTATATAAGTCATAAGGAAATTTTGTTTTCAAATTGGACTGTTCTACCTGTTGTGCCCTTTTAATTCCACAGGTCATCAGAAACTGTTTCATTAGTAATCTGTAGCACATTTCTGATCTATGTGGTTTCTGAAAGCTTGCTTTTATAGGGGCTGTAAATGGCTGCTGCAGCATGATGGCTGAGACCTGTGAAATACCCACTTGTTTTTATAGCTTTGTCTACAAGATGTTCTGAAGTGGCTCAGTCTGGAGATGACTGCTGTGTTGCGGAAGTGTATCTCACTTCTCTAACCACGGATGTGTGCATGTGCTTTCAACAGTCTTTCAAGGTCTTCTGTAATATCTGAAAGGTTGGCTTGACCATTTAACATGGGCACCTTAGGGGGAGGTAGCATGCTTGAATGTAACATGTGGGGAAACAAAGTTTAGTTGAGCAAGATCTTACCACAGTAGGTAATGTTAAACCTCATACACTAATACTTCCTCTTTGCCAATAATGAGCCTCTGTGCTGAAGGTAAGCTCCTGTGTCTTATGTGGACGATTGCATTAAGGCCCGCGCAGTTCTACGTTCTGTGCATGTGCTTCTGAATGTCAACATCTGTCGCTAACTGAATCTGATAGCCTCCAGCCACATTAAATACACATTTGTACCCTGAGCTACTGGATGCAAAAAATTGACTTGTACTGGTAAATGTTTTTTTTTTTTTTTGTAGGAGCCCTTGGTTTGGGTGTGAATTCCCATTTGTGGTAACTACAGACTTCATTGCTTTACGATGTAATTACCAGTTTGAGGAAGAAGATTGTAATACGTGCCAATAAATAAACGTCAGTATTTTACAGTGAACGTAATGGTCCCTGTTTTCTCAGTGGTCTTTAGAAGTCATGTTTGCTTGTGTTAATTTGTATAAATCCAGACAGTTGCAGTGTAATATTGAGGTCAGTAATGTGGACTAATCATCTAGGTCTCAACAGTGCAGTGATGGAAGAAAATGCATCAATTCAGTGTTTCACTTGCTGCAGCATTTGTGAAGTTAAAGCTGCACTGGCAGTGTTCTCAAGCTTCCCCAACAGACCACCTTGTCTGTCCAGATAAATGGAGCTCTGCCTGCCAGAATAGGTTTCCCATTATATAATTTTTGTCACCAACCGCTTTGCCACATCATGGCAAAAAGTAGCCATCTTTCATTACACATTTATCTAGATGTGTAGTTGTATAAATAGGGATTATCATTTGTACTTATTGACCCTTAAAAAATCTGTTATAGGGTAGTAGTCATTCTCATAGCCTATCAAGCTTTTGGGCTGTATAAAATGTAGCAAACTAAAATCTGGGTGCTTGAAGTTTGTAATATACATTCATCCATGTTCACCTGTGATTTCAAAAGTACAGTACTTTAAAGCTAATTTAGGTACAAATTTGAAATTGCCCTGAACACCACTTAGAGTTAAAATGCTCATGTTGACAAGCAACATGCTGGTAACATCCTGTGGTGAAATACATTTACAGGTATCAACAACATGCTCAACATTTTAATAAAGACAAGAAAAGCCAGTGTTACACTGAAGTTATTCTGGGTGCAGTAAAAGTCCTACAAAATACAATTTCCCCTTTGATTTTTCCAAGTTTGAGCACTTTATTTTACAGAAATATCACTGTGGCTGCTGTCCTCGTCCACGCCCAAAGCCTCCTCTCTGCAACAAAGAGAACACAACACAAATGCTGTCAAAGTGACGTCTCAGCTGCTGTCTGACCTCGTCACCACACAAGCCTCCCTGACCGTTAATGCACATGCATCACACGACACAGCCGTTCTTCACAAGCACACTCTATGACCACGCAGTAGAGAGCACAGGATGAACTGGTACTCACAAACTGGAACTCAGTGGCTGCTCCAGCACCAGCTTCAGCCTTCTTGTCAGCACCAGCTGAGTTGGGGGGGAATAGAATAATAAAAAAAAAAAATGTTCAAAACTGCCCACAAGGAGGACTCACCATTTTTCGCACCACTGCACATGCTCAAAAAAGTCATGTCTTCAACAGGGTCAACACCAACAAAACAAACTTGACCAGGGGAGCACCAGTAGCAGGCAGCATACTCACCTGGGGCGGCAGAGCGCCTGTAGGCATCGCGGTCAGCCTCCCCACGTGCCAAGCGAGCTGGCCTCTCCCCCTCCAGCCCTGGAACAGAGAGGTCAGCAAAATGAGCACCAGCTCCATCTGATTGCACCACATCTAATCACACACTTGCAACAGCACCCTCTTAACAATGCAGAAGTCTGGTTCAGTATTATTTCATCCACAAAGCCTAATAAACCCGGCTGCAGCACAAAGCAACCTTTGCGTAGTTCCCACCAAACATAAATACGTCTCTATCACTACATTAAAAAAAAAAAAAAAAACAAGCTAGTTACCCAGCCCTGATTTTTTCAAATTACAGAAAGGCAAGGAGCACACAAGCTTCTTAATCACTTAAGCACAGCTGCTGCTCAGATGTTCCTTTTCATTTCCAGCTTGCAGACATTATGCCCTGAAATCATACTGCTCCTTTTAAACTCAGAACATCACCAAACCTCTGCAAATGGAAGACAGCAGAGACAATCCTAATATAGCTCTTATCAAATTTTTGCAAGATTATTCCTCCTACTGTAATCTCTTCCAGTTGCTCCCAATTGGAATTTCTAAATTCAGCAGTCTGAAAATAAAGGTGTACCACATGCCTGTGGAAAAGTTTTGTATCTTTGAAAGGACTTACAAAGTCCAGAGTAATGATGCAATAGACCAACTACAAAGTCAATTTCTACTAAAGTATTTAAGATATTGGTTCTCAATCAAATCCACATATGTGGACCAGAAAAGTCTGTATCGTACCAAAATAATGGCCTAACAGGGGGAATGGAACAATAACCTGAACATCTTTGAGAGAAGCTTCTACTGGAAGCTTCAGGATTGCAAATATGAGACAGAAGCATCCTTCATGCATGTACAGCAGCAGGCTGAGCCCTGGGAGGGTGAGATGCATGCCAGAATCAAAGACCTACCTTTAGGTCTTGGCCTGGCTGTCTCAGGGCGGGTCTGGCGACGGAGGGTGGCAGGAACAATCTCAGGGGGCAGATGCAAAAAGTCTCTCAGGTACTGGATGCCCTCATTGGTGAGGTACCAGTAGAAGTGGCGCCAGGCAAACTGTTCCTTGACATACCCACGGGACTTGAGTGACTGCAAAAGAATAGTACAAGGTCTTTACAATGGTCATTAAAAAAAATAACATTCATCAAACAAAATACATATTTTAAAAATGAAAAATAATTACCTCCAGGCCAGACATTAATGCTATAAAAGCTACTTGGAGAATGTCTGGCCTGGAGGGAGCACTCGAAGTTCCATGTTAATTCACACGGTTTCACAGGTATACACCGATGTAGTGCAAAGCCAACAGCTAACCAAAGGGTACCTTTAGCTGACACTTTAATACATGGAAATCTTTTAACATCCTAAGCATGAATCCCGTGTTACCAAAGCTTGTGTAACCACGTTCACCAACAAAGGAATAAATTGAAAGGTTTCATCATGCACTGCCAATTACTGACTGAATTCACGTCACAGCACTTAGCAGAGTGTTAACTCAGACTCACGACAATAACTAAACATATAATGGATTTACAACACATTTCTCTTAGCTGTAGATAACAGCATGCTCTGTCCTTTAACGGTCCACAGGTGAAAATGTGAGGATCTCACACCTGCATGGCTTTCATGACGTGGAGGTTGGGAACGTTCTTGTCTGCCAGTTCTGGGTGCTTTGGCAGATGTACATCCTTCTTGGCGACCATCACGCCCTCCTTAAAGAGGAGCTCATAAATGGCAATGCGATTCTTCTTAGGCATCAGCATCTAAAAGGACATTGCCAAATAAAGTGCACACATCAGACTTCATGCACAGACATTACCACCTTCTCAAAGAAACGGGATGCATTACATACACCCCGGAATTCTCTTAAAAGCATTCCAAATACTGAAGGGGAGTAGGTGAGGTTACTACGGTTATGTCACGTCTTAATTGAAATTTAATCTCCAAATTTATTTTGCATGAAGTAACCTGTCATCACAAATTTCGAAAATATCTGGGTTTTTCCTCTTCACAGTGCAGAAAGACTGCATTTAATCAGTGGATGCCACACGTTATTATTACAACACACCTTTCATAATTATGAAAGAGGTCTATCATTACTGTTATTGTTAAATGTACTGCATAGGTGTACACATTAATTCTTACCATGATAGCACTTGTATAGCCTAGCAAAGTAGCACAAATGTGCAGAAAGTAGTTTTGAAGCAGTTTTGTCTGAAATTGTTCTTATCTGTAAATTTGAGTCGTGTTGGAGAAATGCTGCACATCACAAGAAAGTTTGTTTTATCTGAGTTTATTCAGTAGCACAAACAATCCTAGATTCTCAGTGTGTGCGCGCGCGTGTGTAAATTATTTTATAACTGCCGGGTCAAAAATGACCCTAAGACAATCTTTGTACCCTGGTGGTACACAGCTTTCATGGAAATATGAACAAAGGCAATGTTTATCTTTTTCTAATGTTGTGGTTTTTTTACTTTACGAAAAGTAATCAAAAAAGTCATTTAGGTTTTTTCTTTTAAACAGTGGCGGGTCGTTTTGAGCGTTAAAAGCAAAAGAGACACAACGATTAATGCAGGTCGACAATGGTAACTTTCACACTAGATTCTAAACCGAACAGCTATCCAGCTAACTCTCCAAACTTAACTTAAAAAAACTAATAAAAAGAAACTAACCATCACTAAAGCGTAGCATTACTGCGCTAAATGAAAACGCCTCAGAGCCCTTAATATTGTGCGACTATAACTTTAAGAAAATATATTTCTTGAATCTAGGCTAAAATACCAAACTGGACAAAAATCAAGTCCACGGTCCTCTTATTCGACCCTTGTTCATTTTTAGTTCTAAGTTAATATGGTTTTCGCAGGCCATGAAAGCGATGATCGAGTGGCCTACTACGTGATTGTAATATATATGAATAGTATTTTATCGCTCATAATATACATATTTTTAAAAGATGTTAATACACGCATTCAGCTAGAAAAATATTCACTCTTGGTGAATTTTAAAATGTTACATTTCATAGGATGTTACTGATATAATGTAGATAATTTAACGAGGAGAACTGGCCTACCTTGACAGCTTGATGAGAGCAGGACTGAAAGGGCCGGCGCGTGTAAATGACGTCACTTTTATACCCTGGAAGCTCCGCGCTCGCCAAGCTCTTTTCCTGGGTAGTTTAAATTAATTAAAAAGTACAAATAAAGGTGAAAGCGAAGGGGAAATACAAAAAAATATGTTCAAAAAACAGATTAAGTGCTGCGACAAATTCAACGGTTTATAGCCTTGTTTTTCTATTAAATCGGATAGAGGAAACATATTGACGAAATTCCTTCAGAAAATCTGAGAAGTTGGGCAAGTTACCAGCAAACTTACATTTGTGAGTGTGATATTTGGCTAAAATAAGTAGCAGGTTCAAAATGTCTGAGCCAGAGATGTTATCCCCAGCCTTCCTGAGGCCAAAAATCACATCCCTCCAAACCATTTCAAAGCGATCAGTGATGTTGGAGGCCACAAAGACACAGAAGTAATACCAAAAATCCATAACCGGAGGATAATGCCAGAACAGGTGAACCATGGTCTCAGGGGAAGTATTACAAAATGCACAGTCAGGTTTTAAGTCTAGTCTGTATTTTCCACAGTATGTCTTAGTTGATTAAATCTTGTTAAGACATTTGTAAGACACCTAATTAATTTTGTTAGTAGTATCTATAAGTAATAAGTATCTGTTTGGTAACAGCCAGATTTGCTCCCATGGTGGGTTGTTTGAGTTGTAGTAACATTTTGTTGAACTAAGGCCCTTATTGTTCTATTGGAGCCATCTGAATGGTGAGAGACAAACCTGTCCCATCAGAGACAGTAAGGGTGAACGTGAAGGAGTGAGCTTTGGCTGCTGTTTAAATAACATAAGGACTCCAGAAGAAATTGAATATAACACCTTAGTATAATCCTCATCAGACACTGGGAGATTATATCTAAATAAAAATTCCTCATAAGAAAACAGCTTTCCATCCTGGTTAAACAATTGATGTACCAGTAAGATGTTGCATGGACACCAGTAATCAAAAAAATGTCTTGTGTTTATGTAAAATGTCTTTATTATTCCAAATAAAGTAATTGTGAGGAAAAAGTTATGTTTAAAAATAAAAAACCAAAGATAATAAATCATGGCAGTGGAAGGCTGACAATTTTAGCGGGATTTTATCAATGTCATAATTGCACATAAGAAGAAAAGGCAGACCTCCCAGATTAGAGAAAGGTTTTGTGGAGTGATGTTCCAAACAGAAGAAGTCTGACTGATAAATTGTATAATCCAGTTAATTTAAAAAGTGTGATTCAAGGTTGAAAAATCCAGAAAGGCTGCCACACCCATAGGAGTTCATAATAACAGTCTTTTTGATGTGGTTTATTTTGTTTTTCCACTGAAAATTAAGAAGCATACAGTTATTTTCTGTACTAGTTTTCTTATCAACTTCAAGCACTAGTGCAGAGTATGTTGGTCGGGGTAAGACCTCGGCCTTAGTAAGTAGAACTCGAACTCTAAGAGATAAGTCACATATTAACCAATGGTTCAGTCTCTTTCTAGTTTTGTCAATCTTTTCCTGGGAAGTTTCAGGCACCTGCTTAAAGTTGGCTCCCAACCAATGCAAAACTCCAAGAAAATAGTCTCAGTCATTTGTGCTGCTATAGTTTTTTAGATATTATACAATTATTTATAGGTCTTTATGAGGTCACTCAGCCCCCCACCTGCTCCAAACTCAATGAAAATGGTCTCGCCCATCTGTGCCTTTAAATTTTTTGTTTGTGCTGCCATGACTTTTTGTATATTACAAGTTTTATTTTACAGCGATGATGTCACCAGCCCCTTCCCCTATCCCAACAAAGCCTCTGAATGACCTATAAATATGCATAGACATACACTGTCGGACGTATTTTTTTAGAACTTGTGATGATATATCCTTATTTATTCACTAAAGATTACGATGGCAAAATAATATTGGGCTTTCTGTGGTTTTTCCAATAACCCCAAATATTTACATGAAAATCCTATGTTCCAACAGAGCGAAAATCACATGAAACTCGCTCAGGCATACTTAAGCAGTCAAAGCCTGCAGAATAAGGGACATTAATCAGTTTAAAATGCAAAACTAAGGTAATGTCTTCTATAAATTATCATTTGGGCTGGTAGTATTTTAAATTGTAAGTAAACAGACCTTTGACAAACTCAGTATGATCTTATGATCTTACTAACAATGTAAAGGTCAGTATGTTGACGATTCTCAGTCATCCAGGTGCAGCTGTCCGGAAGTTCACTCATGTCAACTGGACTTCTTTCTTCTTGATAGGAACGTTTCACTGCTTCTCCAAGTAGCTTCTATAGCATGAAAAGAAATTAGCCAGGATCCCCATTTTTATCTTCCAGGGTGGTTTCAGTACTGAACTCACTTGAAAAGGCTCATTACCTGAACAAGGGCAAAGAGTCATTGGGATGTAAAGATCAGTATTGAAAATGTGGCTAAACAAACATCAGTGTTTATTGAATTTTTGAATGAATAAAGACTTACAAAACTTCATCACACTATATTTACTGTGTGAGCAAAGTAATTACATAAATTGAACATGTTGTCTTAGGTTTATTCAATTCAGTTGAATAAATTGGCTGAAACAAAACAAAAACCTGCACCCACTGCAGTCCTCCAGGACCATGATTGCCCACCCCTGATTTAAACTACAGAAAATATGACTGCCTGGAAAAATGGGCCAGAGTCACATCCACTGAATTGAAAATAATAAAGTTCTTTTTCATGCAATTTTTACCAAGTTAAAAAAATCACAGCATAACTTTCAGTGTACAATTTATAACCCTTACAATACACCTAAACAGCTATTCTCCTTTTTCTTGACATTTTGGCACTGTTTATTTACTCGTGTTTAAATTCTAAAAGTTATGCAGTTTGAACACGACAGCATGGTGTTTTAGCAGGTAGCACTGTTGCGTCACACCACCAGCACCGTGACTCTCTGTGCTTTTGGAGTTTGCATGTTCTTCTCTTTGATGTGTGGGCTTCATCGCACAGTCCAAAAACAGGCTGGTCAAGTGGATTGAAAAATCTGAATTGCCCTGTGTATTTTTGCCCTGCAGTGGGTTGACACCCTGTTGAGTGTGTACCATGTTTTGATCGTTTTAAAATTATGAAACGCTAGATGGCACTGTGCGATTTACTTTCAGTAGAACAATTTTCTGTTCTGTCTATTTACTGTCAGACAGGGGTGTCCAATCATGGTCCTGGAGGGCCACAATGTGTGCAGGTTTTTCTTCCAACCAGTTCATTTATTATAATTTGACAACTATATCAATTAAATATCAATTACATCCTTGCTTCTCTGAGTTGTTCCTGATCATTTGCATATATCTGCACTTAGTTGTCCTAATCATTTGAACAAAAATGAGTTACAAAGAAGTTAAATGTGTCTTGTGCTTTCAGATCTGTAACAAATATGTTATTCACATATTACAATGTCATTCTAACCGCAGAATCAGAGTAGAAATTGTCTGGATAATTTGTGGTGTTTTATTCAAACCAGGAATAATTAATTGCATTCAAACGGTAATAATAAATGAACAGCAGAAACAGGTGCCAGTGACAAAGAATGTTTAATCAGGAGCAGTGACTAAAGGATTTAGATGATCAATAACAAAAAACTGATTAAAAGATCTAAGTATATCATAATTGTTAAAAAAATTATAAGATGCAACATTAGCAAGTCCTCATCATGCTTTTAAAATTCTTTTTAAAAATGAATAAAACTTGTTCAGAATTTCTGGATTGACACAATTATATATAACAATTATACAAAAAAGTAAATATGGTTAACTGACATTAAGGTTCAATTAATAGCAGGAATTTGCTGAAACAAAAACCAGCACTCACCGTGGCCCTCCAGGACCATTTTAAGACAAGGGTAAAAGTGCAGAATAAGCATTAGATGATTTAACTTCAGTGATATTAATCAGTGAAAAGTACAGTACATATCAAATAGTATCTAAGGGTTTCAAAGATACTGTGCCAGAAATTTTTTCTGAATAATACTGTTGAAACCTCCCTAATCTGACAAAGTGTACCTTTTCAGTGAAGCTACACACATAGCACATAGTTTGTTTAGCATATCTGCATCCAGTACCAACACTGTGGTCACCCAGTTACACAGTTCATTTGATTACTTCAGATTCAAAGCCTAAGAAGATGGACCTTTTGAACTCATATACCAAAACACTCCCTCTGTTCTCTGCATAGAACTGGAGCCCAGTGTTTCCAATGTGTTAGATAATCATCAGTAGAAACTAGACGTAAATCTTACAAAACAGCTAGAACTACTTAAAATGACATGGTCCTTATGAAGACACATTCATTACAACTCCTCTGAAAGATATGCTTTATTTATTGTTGTTTAAGTTATTAGCTAATTTCCTCCAACTGTTTACTCTAGTTAGGATTTTGTGGGGCCCGGAGCCTAAGCCAACCAGGGGTGTTCCAGGGGCATGACTACCCTGACAGAGACAGGGGGCCCAGCACTTCACAGGGGCCCTTGACTATACAAAAATAATGAAATATGATGAAATGATAAAATATTTTAAATCAAGTTTAAATAATTTAAATGTAGAAACAATGACCCAACCATTATCATGACTATTAAATGCCTAACGATTGTATCATTAAACCTCCCGCCACCACAGAATGAATAAATCCACAACACAACAAGTCAGATGTGTGAACTCAAACTGAGAGTAACTAGTAAAATTTATATGTATTAGAAAACTGTAGCATAGACTGTTTCTAACACA
Source organism: Chitala chitala (assembly GCA_025773905.1). Taxonomy (NCBI): domain Eukaryota; kingdom Metazoa; phylum Chordata; class Actinopteri; order Osteoglossiformes; family Notopteridae; genus Chitala; species Chitala chitala. The sequence goes on from JABJVR010048346.1 coordinate 13,703, forward strand.
ACTGTTGGGGGTGAGGGTGGGGTTGTACCAGGAAGGTTGTCAGGCACCCATGGTAAGATTTTGTCAGAATTTCTAAAGTCATTCCTGAAACCTGCCAACTAAGAGCACAACATGAGGTGCACCGTGAGTGGGGTATTAACGTTTTCACTCACTATGGCCAATTTTGTGCATTTCAAATTCAACTGAATTCCTTGTCTCTGGATGGTGGGAAGGGACTGAAGTACTTGGAAAAAACTCATTCAGGCACAGGAAGAACATTCAAACACCCCACACACTGTGAAGGGCTGGAATCCATAATACAAAAACTAAGGAATTATTATTAATGTCTTAGGTAATGTCACCCAGATATGCTGTGTTTTTAGTATTTAGTATGTTAATTATTTTACAGTTAGTTATGCTGTGCAGAGTCACAGGTGGCCTGGAGACTATCCCAGGCAACACACGGTACAAGGCAGGGTACAGTCTGAACAAGATGCTAATTCATCCCAGTGTGTTCAGATTAGTGTTTCAAAATGATTTTTTAAATTTGTTTTCCCTATCTGGTGGTAGTTACTTCCATTTAAAAAATCTCACTCACCTTTGTAAAATGACTGAACATTCAGGACAAAGACAATTGATTTGAAACGTCCGTTGATTCCAACACCTTTAACAAGCTCAGAAGCACATTGAAACTGTGTAAAATCGATGGTGTTTTCATGGTAATGCAGATGAACATATCTGACTGAAGCACAATGGAGCTATTGAAAAATAAGCCATACTCATTTTTACAGAGCGGTCCGTGGAGTGATGTAATTCTCATCTCTGGCAACAAAAACTGGCAGGTGTCTGGCAGGCTTTTAAAGCCGCTTCATAGAAAGCAGCCAAGACAACTTGGAGTCTTGGATGATCAGATCCTACTATAGTTATGGATCCCGCTCAAAATTAGAAACTACATTTCCTTTTCATTCTTGTACAAAACCGCTCGGATCCAATCGTTTTGTACTCGTGAAACGGTCGTAAAATAATATTTGACCTCGTTTGCGACATGCACGTGTACTATTATTCATTGTAAGTGGCTTTGGACAAATGCGTCTGCTAAATTAATCAAATTTAAAATGTAAATGTAATTTTAAAAACGCTTTATTCTATAGATTTGGCAGTGTTGCTTTAACATCAACCTGGACAACTGATTAGATCGACAGATATCTTACAGTGTTTGCTTTGCAGCACCTTATATATATTTGTTTCTTCATATAGAAAAACAGAAACATAAGAATTCAGGTACAGTTCTCAAGAAAATAAACACTTGAATTCACTTCATTAAAGCAAACAGGACTTTTCCGTTTGAAACGGTAAATTTTGTGTTGTTTGACAGCTGACATTTTTAAATGCTACTGTCGTATCTTTTTGCTACGTGGCGTCTGTCAAACTGTTTTATTGGGCTTGTCCTTCATCGCACATATAGGCATCCAGTTTAATAACGAGACTCCCGTTTAGTCCTAACACGACACGAAGGAGATTTGCATCAGGGCTCATGTAGGGTTTGTAACCTGTGCGTTTGTCTTAAACTTTTGTCATTCATATTACTGAATGTACAGTTCTGACGTTGTAAAATTTTGCTTGTGGTACAAAACAACGGCTGTCGTGCAGCCCGGAAAGAAAAAGAAAATGCAGATGACAAAATGAAAGGCAGACTCATGCCGACTAATTATATACGTTTATCAAACACCAGTTCCTCTTAAACAAATGCAAGTATGTGATGTAAACACAAAATGGAGCGTTACAAATTGTTACTGACCCCCTCGGCGCTTGCAGGAAATTAAAAAGTAGCGGTTTTGTGTTGGTTCTGTTGGTTTATCGCAGTTTAAAAGCAGCGATGGGACCACGTTGTGTACATAGACGCTTAAAACGGACACCCTGCTTTCCAATGCTTTGCAGTCCACCGCTACTAACGCTGAACAGTGTTTCAAATTCGTCATTAATATGTAACATAAGTGTGCCCATCCCCCATTCATTGGCTTTCCCCCTCGCAGCTCCCTCTCTCCATCAACTGCATGCGTCGTGATCCCGTGGATGCGGAGTCGGCAACCTTCTGTCATTGTAGCAGAAAAGAAAACCGTTACATAGAATCGCTGGATTACCGCTCCCCGCTTCTGGTACGTTAACACAGCGCTGATGCAAAGCATACATTTTAAAATATTGCATTTAAAACCTGTATCTACTGGTGTTTAGCGTGCCTAATTTAACCTAGTTTCTGTATATTTTCGCCATTCAGTTCAGTTGCATTGTGCGTTGAATATGAAATGTGCGTTAGAAAAATACTGCGTTTCAATGAGATTGAGTATTTTTCTTATGCATAAGAAAGAACCGAACCGATAGGATGTTTTCAGTTTTTTTTCCTTTTTGTTTACCCTGGCTGAAGGCCACCTTGGAACGTAAGATACATTCTGCCGAAATGTGCACGGCCTTTATTTATTTACTGTAAACGCGTCTTTAATTTTAGCATTAAGTAAGAGGTATTTATCTTTAGACTTCCAGCGCGCTGGTAATTTTTAATGATCTCGCAGGAGAGCAATTCTTCCTACAATCGGAGAGGTGGTCTACTCTACAGTACGGAACGTTTAGGGTACGGTCTTGTGGGAGAAAGGTGGATTACATATCCCGCAGTGGTGTCTGTTGCATCAGGTCTTAACATTGGTCCATCTGGGGCTTATTCGCGATATACCCTGCTTTTAAGACGTATGAATTCCGAAAGATCTGGACTGACTGCTTTTTAAACGAAGCTGTAATTAAATAAGCACATCAACCTTTCAGTGTGATCGCGAGCAGTTACTGGGACGTGTAGCGGCTCTATAATGTCGAATCATGGGGGTAATTGAGGGATAGCCTGTATTCTGTATTGCTTGTTACGAAAGCTAGATGCGTCGGAATTTATCTGCCAGTTTATTGTACATTGAAACGTTCTTCCTTATTGCCAGTTATAACGCGCATGCCGATCGAACAAAGCTGATTCTTACATACATAACATCGTTTTGAAGTACTGAAATAGTTATTGCGCAACGTTTTTGGTTCGAAATGGTTTAATGTTGGATTAGTGATAAAGCACTGATCCAAACCGCACGCTTTGCTAACGCCTTAGAAGGTTCGCTGCGATTTTAAAATTAAACAGGAAAAAAATATATTGAAAACAAAATTTATGTATTTAGTGTTTTGCATTAGGGGTTTATCAGGGCAACATGTACATTTTTTAACGTCAGGCATAGTTTGTTTTCACATGCATACAAGCACACCAAACGCACGCGCACACACACATGTGTGTATATAGACATTTTTAATTCTCGTTAGCCTGTTCAAAATGTTCATTTATAAAATATTTGTCTATACACTTCGTCGTCCTGCTTGCATTTATACCTTTACATTTGGTGATGAAACTTAGTATGTAATGTTATGATGTTTTCTGATAGAAGCCGTTATGGTATAAACGCCGGTTACATGACAGGAAATGTGCTTTGCGGGTTTGACAGGTTCGAATATGAATTAAATAAAAACGTGCAAAAACGTCGACTCAGGAACTTTAGGAGGCATCTTTTCATCGAAAATCCTTGTGTGGTAAACTTGCAAGACAATATAGTATGTACCAGACACAGACTTGCACTGTAAATCCAATACATACTATGCACTGAAACAATCAAATGTTTTCCTGGACGTAGTTACTCCATATCCTCTCCTTGCCCTGCTTTCTCGGTTAGGTTAAGTGTTGCATGCTTGAGAACTGTCCATGGTTCTGAATTACGCTTTGTGATCACGATGTTGGCCAGGCGCCTTGGTCATAAGCAGGCAATGAGTGAGCATGAATGCTGGCTTGAGAGACGCAGTCCAGTCGGTGTGCTGAACAGGACAACACACTGTGTCACTGTGTCATTAATTTAACAGGCGGACGCCGTCTCAGTAGAACAACACCTAGTGTGGAGTGCAGCCTCACCTTGCCATGCCCAGTGCGCAGATGTTGATAACAGGCAACATGGTGTACCTTAAATAAAGGGCAAATTCTCTGCCATATCAAAGAATCGCTTTGGCACAGCATCCTGTTGTAAATTATTGTCACGTTTTCTTTGAAAGTTGACAATGCTGTGATGTCTTTTGTCATGTGTACTGCTGAAGTAATAATTAAATACCCAATTCAGAAGCCCATGATTCACCAGTCCTGTCCAAGCAGTCTGGAAAAAACTGACACCGGAACAGTTTAATCATCTTTCTTGAAGTGATACATTTTGTTCTCTATTAGTTAAAGTTGTCACCATTACCCAGACCTCACAGTAGGTGGAACATTGTTAATGACTTCCACATTACTGCAAACATGGGCATTGAGAAGATTGTAGTTATCTTGGGTATAATCCAAGAGCAGTGCCTTGCTGTTAATGTGGCATAAAGATGGAGTGTTCTCTTGGTGCTCTGCTGCACATTCAAAGCAGGTGGCTGCCATAGATCCAAAGGTGTACCTGTTTGAGTTGCATTACAACTTCTGCTGTAGCACCTTCCATTAAATCTCATTAAGTACTTGAATTGTGGCAGGAACGTTTTCAGCAGTGAAAATGTTCAGGCATGTTTTATGGAATCAACTCTGTTGTCAGTCCTCATAGGTGGCAAATTTGTCACTATAGTCGGAGTTTGCCATTTGACAGTTTGGTTTTTACAATAAAACGGTCAATTTCTGTATCAAGTTCCCTCATGTCTGTCATCAATTTTGTCTATGGAAGCTGTGAGTAGACAGCTCATGGAGCTGGCAGTGTTCAGTGGCTGTGGACCCAAATATACTCACTCGCTGTCAAATTAACACTGCCAACTTTGCCGTGTATATTTTGTGTACTCACATATTTATTTAAAATAGTTTAGACACATAATTGTTTTATGGTCATTATGACATCTGTGCCTAGGATTAGGCCTCTTTGACAGGCATTACATTGTTCGACATGATTACAGAAAGCATTGAAAAGTGGTTGAGTTACAATGATGGAATATGTTGTTACAGTAAATAATGTCTAATTCAGATTTGTTGACACTACTCTCTGAGGTCTGTTCGCAATCTTGCTTAATTTTTAGACAAGCAATTGAAACGTAATTAATGAGCTTAAAAATAAGGACACGTTGGATATTTATGGCATTGAAAGTACATTTGATTTCAGAAAACCCATTGAAAGACATATTCTTGTTTTATCTTGACATAAATCCATCACATGCCTGATCAGCATTATAGTACTGAAGTTTGGGAAAGTTAGTTAACCTGGGCACAGATGTATCTTGTTGTTAAATTATGTGTGTTCAGCACGTTTTCAATTGCAGACTGTCATACAGCGAGGCTAGTTATCTGTGACGGTATCATTTTTAAAAATAATTCTAATCTACATTAATGTTGAAATGTCTACGTATTTTTGTTTTTTGCTTTTGCTAATCTTTGCTGTTCTTTATACATCGAAGTCACATTAAGATAAACACTATACATGAAGTAATGTCAGTGTATATTGGCCTGTGGCCAGTTCAGTATAAAAGAAGCAGTAAAATAAAAAATTGATAAAGAATATAGAGAAGCTGTAGTTAGAAGTATGTCTTTAACAAAAATGCATTTGTTCAGTCGGTTCCTCTTCTGCTCTAAATGGAAAAAGCAGTCAAGTGTTGTATTTAACTCGTCCACAGCGAGTAGAACTTTTACCTCACATCTCCAAAGACGATGACCTGAGACAGTTATATTTCAGCTGCACACATGCACTGTTTCCCAGTTTGGTTTGTGATGGGGACATCAAACATCCTTCCAGAGACCAACAATGACTGGACAGGTTGCTTTTGATGACAAATGTTGCCATTATGTTCTTCCTACGAATCTTTGAATTTCCTTTGAGTATGCAATGCAATGCAATGTTTTTGGTGGTTAAGTGAAGAGCCATGTAGCATTTTTTTTCCTGTGTACACTGAATTATGCTCAGTAGTTTTCTGTGTGAAACAAACTGTGTGTAAGTATACCATTTGGTCATTTGTTTTTCTGTAACAGTTATTTCTTGAGCTTTTATGATATATGAGAGAGGCATTTGCAATAATATTCATGAGACTGGACTTGTCAATGAATAGAATCATCTTGCGCCTCACTACAGTTAGCAGAATAAAAACCAGAAAGTTTATAAGTGACCATAGCATAGTCCCATAATTCAATGCATTTTATACACTTCAAGAATTTTCAGTATTCCACCACATCATGATTAGATTTTTCTCTGTGCTGCATATTATCAGACTGATGTTAGCAGTTGCAAAGAACATGTGCAAATATGTTTATGTGTTTGCATACTGCTTATGTGTGCTGGAGAGACATTGCATACAGTAAGTCTTCACGGATCACTATTACATTCTTTTGCATAAATCTACAGTTAACCAATGTTGTGTGCTTTGTGTGTTTTCAAGAGACTAAACTGTCCTCACAATCCCACAAGAGTGCTGGTGTATATCTAATGAGATTAGCAAATGAAAGCTTAGCTACAATTTTGAAGTGAGTTATACAACGTAGAGAATGCATTTGTTTCCAGAATGAGATGAATCATAGGCTTTTGCTCAGGACCCCTGTCACTTGTTATTTGGGAACAGGCATGAAGCTTGCTCCCAGGAGAGCCATTGCAACTCTTGTGGCATTATAGCACTGTTCCTAAGGATGCTGGACTGCACTGTTTCCTCTTCAAATGTAGCTGCTTAAGGACACCATCTCAGTAATGGCATTACTTTGAAAACCATCCATTACCTGGAGTTACCATGTTAAAGATTGCAGGATCAGGAACCCCCAGGGTATCAAGCCTGACCCCTCCAGCTCACCTCTTGTGTGTAAGAGGAGCTCTTACAGCAATGCCTGGGATGTGAATTATCAAAAGTAGGGAGGGGGTGCACCGAACCCAGAGATCTGCTGAGCAAATGAAAAACCAGCCAGATTTATGTAGCTGCAGTGTAATTCATCAGAGCATTTTCATCAAAGTAACATCTGCATTAGTGATCAAAGTGCCAAGAACAGAGGAAATCCCCAGAGAAGGGCTGTCTCTCCTCTGAGTATAGCTAATAACTCAGCAAGGATATTAGGGGATCTCTCTTTAGGGAAGGGGAGGATCCTTGACCATACACTGACAAGTCAGACGTTAATGTGTGTGTGTCTGACTGCTTCTAATTTAATTAATTAATAGAAAGGAAGAAATACACTTATTAAAAATTCAGTCATTTATTGAAGGGCCACTGACTGAATCCCTCAGATGATTCACTATGTACCAGGTAGAGACAGCTGTACACTACCAATACTCTCCTCATTCCATGCACTCCCCCCTTCCCCACACCCATCCATTAGTTTCCATGACAGAGAATGAAGTGCACTTTTGTTTCCAGTGCATGTGCTGCTTACCATACATCTTGTTCATGTAAACAACTGCTTTATTTTGTGTGACAGGTTACATGGTACTAAGGCATTCATTTGTTGGAAAACTACATTTCCCTCATCTGCATATATGTGTACTTTACATAACAGAATCAGGTGAAGAATGTTCTTCATGGCACTGTAAGCAAAGCTTCTACTGCTATATAACCTGAAAGCTTTCTGGTTACATCATCCTTTACCTCTTAGCTGTTTAATTTACACTGAGAATGTTAATTTAATAGTTTTAAGGATTACTTAATTGACTTTACATGCTTAAATATATAAGCTCTGACCCTTTTACTTTGCATCCCATCCATTAGTTTACTAAGCAAAGATGCAAAACTTTGATCCCTTCTTTTGTATTGATAAAAAATTTTATTGAAAAATAGTGATATCTATATATGAACTGCTGAGAAGTGCATCATTAGACCATTTACATTTCCCCTTTAAATGTGTGATCATTGATACATGAGAATTATATTCCTCCCTTTGAACTAATGATCACCAAGGATAGTTATATACCTCCTAGTGACTGGCTGAGCACTGATACATAAGAACACTCATATTTCTCCCTTTGAATTACTGATCACCGATAAATGAGAACAGTTATGTTCCTTCCTATGAATTACTGATCACTGGCACATGAAAGCAGTTGTGTTCCTCGCATTGGATATCTGAACACTGATACATAAGAACACTTTTATCCCTCCCTCTAATTTACTGGTCACAGATACATGAAAACTGTTACTGTGTGTTCTTCTCTTTGATTTACTGATCACTGATACTCGAGAGCAGTTACATTCCCCCCTTTGAGTGGCTGAACATTGACACTGAAGTAGACTGTAGAGCTTGAAGTCTCTTCCTGATGCTCCCTGCACTTGGAAGGCCTTCAGTTTCAGTACTGTTGGGATGTAACTGGGTGTTTTGGGGTGTTATAAACTGATTAAGACCAGGTTTGTTTAAAATACTGAAAAGTGTATTATTATAAAAGTTAATTATTAAAGAATTTACAATTAAATATTATGCTAATGCTCTTAAAATACATATTCACACAGAGCATTCACAAATCACCAACAGGAACAAAAACCATAAGAATACTTGGTGTGGCAGGAGGATCAACAATTCAAAGCTCTTCCTCTAATTTGTCTGGTCTAAAAACCATTTTTATACCTTTTGCCCACCATGGTGTGTTCATTAAGAACCAATCAGCATCAGGTATTCAGCTATACTACGACATAATATATGTCACATTAGCCTAAAGAAAAAAAAAGTCATAACATTCTTATGCCTCCCCCTGTCTTCAGCTCTTGTGCTCCCTAACAAGGCCAGTCTGCCCCAGCCAGATAAAGGAGAAGGTCTGTGATGCCTTTGACCAGCTACACGGTTTAAACTAACAAAAGCAGGCATAGTTAACCTTAGACCATATGTAAATTTGTAAGGAAGGAACAGGGTGAAAGAGAGGAAATATGCAGGCCCAAATATATATTTTTTTCAATACAGAACATCCAAGAGAGCAGGAGTAATGCTGTTCATCTGATGTTCAGGTTTGCAAGGCATGTGTGTGTCTCACCGTGAACATAATTAGTCAAGACCTGGTACTGAACAGAAGCTTGACTGGAGACTCACTGAAGCTTCGAGCCACAATAGATTGATTCATTACCTTATTAAAAAAGCAATTTCTGTTTTTACAGATAATATTGTATTTCCCAGGAAAGGGAAATATTCTGGTAGTTTTTTTTTCTTCAGTCTACAAATAAACTTGATTGGTGTACTGTAGTCTTTTGTTAAATGTCCCATTAGGGAAAGGTGACTGTTACTTCTCCAAAATCCCAGTCACTGCTACGGCTAGTGCAAGCAAAGCCATAAACCAACTATTCGGATTTGGACTGAACTGTGTAAGTACAAGAATGGATTTGTTTAGATTAGACAGCAACTTTGTGCCTGCTCAGTCAGTGAACCCTAAGAACTGTGTAAATGTCACATTATTATAGTTATTTTTGGTAGGGAGTTTCTTGTGCACTGGTCAATATAGGCGATTATGTTTATCTTTGCATATAATTTTGTGTGACTTTGTGCATTAGAATGTGACTTATGCCACGTGGTTTTGTCTTTGGGTAATCAGCTTTTTCATCTGAATTGGATGCTTATCCTGTAATTTACCGTAATGTCCTCATCCATTAAAATGAAAGTAATAAATTGTATTGGGGGTGGTTTATTTCCCAGGCCACGCTCCGATAAAGTGAAACACGAATGAGCCTTTTCTGATATTACTGTGACCAGGACACTGAAGCACAGGGTACCTTACTGGACTCTGTTTTGTTGTAAATTGAGAAGGGTGTTTGTTGTTAGACGTTTGTTTATTTTCACCAAATACATAGCAGTTCTAGAATATAGAAGTGTAACCCACGTGTCTCCATGGGTGGACAGAAGCCCAGAAAAGAGTACTGACACATTCACATACACACATGGCCATCAGGGTTACACAAAGTACAGGAAGTACCAGTAGAGTTGTTGTTGGTAATTGCAAGCTAATTATTAGTTGCACATGCAGTAGCATTGTGTAAGTCTCTGCTACATGTTTGTCACAGCACCAATCTTAATGCCTGGAAGCAATATGTTCTGGATAGCAGGCTTTGAAGCTCTGAGCTCAAAATTATTAAGCACACAAGGAACGATCTGTGACCTGCTTCTGGAAGGTTCTGGGATTCGCTGGGCTGCTGCCTGCACAAGTGCATGACAATGAGGCCATTTCTTCTTCAGGCATGAGAAGAGGAGTATAGGTAATGTGTTTCTGTGTGCTGGATCGCTGCTTGTGCACAGACCTTTTCTCTGCCATTTATTTGATGCCGTAATTTTGTGTTTTTCCTTTTACATAGCCAGTGGTGCCTCATCTGTGTTATCTGCCATTGTGTTTTTTTTGCCATTTTTTGTAGAGATTCCACCCCCACTTCACAGAGGTGTAGAAAGTGTTGGTTGCTGCAGGTTGTGACTGACATTCAACACTTTGGTGCTGAGGAGTAACACCGTCAGACCAGTTGTGCCACAGGGGATTACTAGCTTGAGCCTTGGTGTGATGGGTCAACAGAGGCAGGCTGTAGGGGGTCAGTGTTTAGCAAAAGTGTTATTTGGAGGGGTGGGTAAAGTATGGCAGTAAAATGCTATGTGGAGCAGTGGACATCATGTTCATATCCTTCATAGAATGGGCACCATAAAATGGCCTGGTGATTTAGAATAGCGTTATGAATCCAGCAGGAGGACACTGAGCCAGAACATCACTCATTCTACACATTGTTGTGAGCTACATAACACAGTGAGATTGAACAACCAGTTACAACTTTCTGAGATTTTGTTTTGAAGAACATTAAGCATCCCAAATCTGTATTTTTTTTAACTGTGTTTTAGCCATCCATGCACAAACCTCTAGGGGCAGCTCGAGGTACACATGAAAGGGCTTCATGTAATACAACATCTGTTTTGAACTTATGGTATAAAGTACTTTTAAAAAATCTAATACAATGTGAATTTTACATATTAATATATGGGGGGGGGGGGGGGGGGGGGGGGGGGGGGGGGGGGGGGGGGGGGGGGGGGGGGGGGGGGGGGGGGGGGGGG